>CAJNOP010000488.1:141178-157309 GCA_905250075.1 Rotaria sp. Silwood1
GGGTGTGGGTGTGGGTGTGGGTGTGGGTGTGAGGATGGGTGTGGGTGTGGGTGAGGGTGTGGTTGTGTGGGTGAGGATGTGCATGTGTGGATGGAGGTTGTGAGTACAAATTGTGGGTATGGATGTGGAGGAACCTATGACTCACAATCACAACCACACTCATACGCACACTCACACACCCACGCCCACATCCACAGCTCAGCCCATACCCGCACCCTCATCCACCTACACCCCATACTCTGGCCCACCCTCTACACATTTAGGACCCATACTCACACCCACACTCACATCCACACGCACACCCACAGCCTTACACCCAGGTCCACACCCACATCCACACCCGCATGCACACAGCCAGGCACCCACGCTCACACTCAAACGCACACTCTGTGATTTACTAAAGCGAGCAGTTCTACGATTTTGAGTTCGAGTAAATGGAAGATTGTAGAGAATTTGATACCGCATCTTTCAGAGAAGAGCTGAACATTTTATGTTTTGTCTGTGCTGAGATATGTGAAAACTAAACCGTGTGGCTAATGTTTTGTTACACTCAGTAAACTTTGGATTTTGATCAAGTTAAATATGCTAGAGTGTGTAGTGCGTTGCGTAGTCTCTCGCAATACTTCTAATATATGTGAAAAAGAAAAGAAGTATATTAGGAAGAACTAAGAAATGGAGTTAGGTCGATTAAGTCGCGTTGTTTTCTCCTAGTCTTGAGTGCCGCTGTTCTTTTTTCGAGTTTTTGTCTCGTTCAGGGACTCTTGCTCCGAATGACCCGCACTTTCTGACGTGCAGGAGCCCCATCATCACGGTTGTCCGATTCTGCGTAGGTGGCAACCAATTCATAGCTTTTAGCCAAAGAGCGAATATTGTTCAAAAGATTGCTATTCATCTCTTGTACCACTTGAAAAATGTTTTCGAAATCGGAGTCGTCTGAATATAGACGTTCAACGATGAATTCTGGTAACATTTTCTTATAAATTCGTTGCAAGTCAGTCCAGTATTCGTGAGCTATAATATTCTGTTGGAGTTCCATGAGAACATTTCCAATACACTGCGTTTTCCTCAAATCAGTGACGGCCCATGCTTCAGTTTGGAGTTTTATTAGTTTTGTTTCATATTCGTTGACCGCTTTTGTTTCTTCCAATTCTTCCATGCAGCCAATGATCGATTTACACAGAAGAATTCGATCGAAAATGGGAATGTTTAGCGAGTCAATATTTACTGCCACGATATTTGTTTTATGTTCTTGTTCACAATCCAGGTAATTTCGAAATAAATACAATAAACAATAATTGACTGCACTCTTCAATATGTCATTATTCTGAATCGTGCTCTGAAGTGTAGCATAAATTTTTAGCGCGCAGTCCCAATCGTATTTTTTATTGTGATATGCAGCTATTCTCATGAGAACAACGATCAGCTGTTCATATTGAAATAGAGGAATGAGTTGCATCCATGGAAGGCTTTCCATATCGCTAGCTGATAGAGAATCGAAAGCTTGAATCAAGTTCTTTGGCATATCATTTGAGTTTTTACATATGCAATACGCCGCAAAGTACTCCCTTTTTATGTCTTTTGACGAATCATTCATTCGTCTGGCTATTTTGAACATGTTTATGTAAGCCCGCAGCAAATTAGTATAGACATTTCCGTCAGAAATATCTTTTGATTTTGATGAAGAAGATATAACCGAAGAGATATTTTCTGCTAGTAGAGGTAGGAAAAAATTGACGATTGGCAGTTTTTCATCTTTAATATCGGTGTCTTGAACTTGCAATTTCTCCTTCAATGTCTGGACATATTTTTTGAAATATTTCAATGCATTCGCGTCATCCCCTAGTTCCAAATAAGCTTGAGCATATTTTCCAAGATCTTCGTTATCATTAACTGATTTAATCGGCTGAGAACGCTGAGATTTGCCTGATAGAGTCTTTGAAGAAGTTTCACAGTGCTGTGAGAGTTGATTGGCATTGTCTTCATTTTCCGTATCACTTTTTCCATCATGGTTTTCATTTTCCGTATCACTTTTTCCATCATGGTCTTCATTTTCCGTATCACTTGTTTCATCATGGTCTTCAGTGTCCGTATCACTTGTTTCATCATACTCTTCAGTGTCCGTATCACTGGTTTCATCATGATCTTCAGCATTTTCGTCACCTCTTGAGATCTTTGTTTTATGATGCTGAACTAATTCATTGAAAATTGCTTCGGTAATAGTTTGATTAGATGATACTCCTTTACGTGCTTGGTCCCAGAAACGATTCGCTTCACGATGATTCTTTGCATCGTAATGAAAATTTCCAAGACGAAATTCTAATGATCGTTTATGATCATCTTTCGTAGTTTCATCAAGTGCGTTGGTAAGATTTTGTAGAATGTGTTCTTTAGCACGACGGTGGGGTACTTTGTAAGTATTGCTCAATTCTTCATACAACTTCGATAGACGGTTTTGGGTTTTTTTGAACATACGCAATTTTAATTGGAGTGTAATCGCTTTTTCATAATTATCAGTGGCGACTACGTTGCTTTTCTTTGATCGATGGACAAGTAATAGCGCACGACCCAGAGAAGAAGCGATAAAAACAAAATTCTGTAGAACTTGAGCAAATTTTACTCTATTCGCCAGACCCAATCTGTCCTTTAATGCTGTCTGTAAATTCTCGTATGTCACTGATGAGGCATTTTTATTTTCGATTAATTCGACAATAAATTCTGGAATAATCTTTCTGATAATTTCGATTTTATTTTTTTCTTCTGAGCATGCTGACCTAAATTCTTTTTGTTTAGCAAAGCTATCGGCCAAATTTGAATGCATACGAATAAGTGCTTCAAAATCTTGTTCCAACTTTTCATCGTCATCATCATTGTTTGGATTGGAATCTTGTGCTCGTTCGTAATTTGTTTTTGCCAGTTCGATTTTGCCCATTTTACAATAACAATCTCCGATTAGAAAATAAGTCGACCGAATATTTTTATCATGACTGAGACTATCGTTGCGCTGGATTTCAATCGCTTTTTCATAATATTCTACAGCACTTTTATAATCTTTTTGTTGAAAAACACATGAGGCAGTGAGCAAATGATTGCGTGCAAGACTTGGATGAGAGGATGAGAAATGAAGCTGTTTCAGTTTAAATGAGTCATCAGAATACTCACGGGCATCATTATACTTTTCTTGTGATAGGTAATTTTCCGCGAGACGGTCCTTAATGATCATCCGCAGACGACATTCGGTATCGTTTTTACTTTCTTTCAACTTGTCGTCAAATGCACGAAGTTGTTTAATCGCATCTTCATTCGAATTCATCGTGTTTGCTGTTAGCATTCGCAAACGTATTCCTATATTCAGTCCTATATCGTTTTCGTCGGATTTTAAAAATTGTTCACAAAAATTCTCGTTTGGTTGAAAGTTCCGTTGCAAAGCCGAATTATTCGCATGACCAATTGAACTTTGTTGTTGAACAGAATCGGAGGTTTGATCATAATTGTCCCGTTTTGCATAAAGAATGCTAAGATGTTTTTGTTAATATAGAAATTTTCCCTATCGCTATGTTGAAAAATTCCTAATTGCTATGTTGGAATTTTTTCAGTATTCATGTTATTCTTGATATTGGATATCTTCTTCTACTTCTTATTTTCTACTTGGATTTATCCAACATACTTATATATATATAAATCGATATCATCATGTATGTCGTCAGATCTATTTCTCGTTTTGTCTTCTCGCTCTTTCGTGTTCTACTGTGCTTCTCTATCTGATCTTCCTAATCAAGATATTACCAATAAACCGAACTCAAAATAAATAAACACACAAATTTACAGTTGGAAACGAGATTTTTTTTTGGTCATATCTGATTAAACAACATGGCGAAATCCAATCATACAGCTATATCACCTCCAACAGTTTCATCGATTCTAGCACTTCATGCTTTCGATTCTCGTACAACAAACTGGCCATCATATCGTGATCGCATCAATTTCTATTTTAAAGCAAATCGTATTCATACTGATGATGATAAGAAGGGGTTACCTCTTTGGTCTGTGGGAGACTCGACATTCAGTCTTCTCAAATCACTTGTTTCTCCAAATCTTCTGATTGATGATGAAACAACATTCACTAATCTAATCAAGCTGTTAGATGTGCATTACGATGCGGCAAAGAACATTATGACTTCAGCGTACGATTTCTATTCCTGTTATCAGAAACCTGGTCAGTCATTTAGGAAATGGATAGCAGAATTGTGCGAGAAAATGCGTCATTGTAGTTGTACAACATCTTTGTTGAAGAACAAGCCACAAGATCGTGCTCTTCGTGATATGTACATTATCGATATTTAAAGTCAGAAAACTCGACAAGCCCTACTCAAAGAACAGGATCCTGATCTAGAAACTACCGAGAGAACAATCCAATTAGCTGAACAATTCGAAGAAGATGTTCGTCATTTCGGTAGTCTTGCTCATAATCCTGACTTTACTATTGCGAAGGTGCTCACTTATCGTTCAAAACGACACAATTCGAATCAAAGACAACACCACTCACAATCATCTGATAAATCACTATCCGATACCGACGTTCAATACAAACAATGTCAAACCTGAGGAGCAAGAAATCACCCACTCTCACAATGCACGTACCGTGGCTTTATTTGCAACTTCTGCAAACGTTCTGGACACTTGAAATGGATATGTCGACAGGAAACGGCGGAGAGAAAAATGACAAAACGGATAAGAACTTCACAGAAGCTAAAATCTGTCAGTCAACGAAATCAGCCAACTTCTGGCCCAGCAACGGTTTCGTTAAAAATCAATGATCAGAAATGTACTTTCGAGTTGAATACAGGAACGGACAATACTATTATCACTGTCAAAGATTGACAGAAAATTGGATCACCAGCCATTCGATCATCTACACTGAAACTCGAATGTTATGGTGATAGACTCATTACAGTCAAAGGCCAATGCAACGTCAACGTAAAATACAACGGTAAAAGTTTTAATCTTAATATGATTATCGTTCATGGTACAGGTTCACCTCTCATTGGTCTTCAATGGGTTACTACTCTGAAAATTGATCTGAACGAAACCATACATAGACCAAACTGCATTCAACGTGTTGGTAAGGTTCACAACAATACTAAACGCATTACACCAATATCGTCTTATTCAATTGAACATGAACTTTAAAAACAATTTGTTCGTTCATCCAAAGTACGTTTAATCCGCTAACAAATTCCTCAACAAACAAACAAATCTTCAGAGTGCAAGAACTCGTTCCGAGATTTCCCTCTAGCTTCATATACTTCAACTGATCAGTCGGATCTAGGCCCTAAAATATTCAAGCACTGTCATGAAAAAATTCGAAAACGTCATCGGAATCAACTCCGCCTACATCATAATACAAGTGATCAGTTATCTCATTGGGACACTTCACAATTGGGCGTATTAAGTCGCAACAAGCATTTAATACAAGTTGAACATTCAGAACTGCAATCGTTATGTTATACTCGTCGAAACCAGAAACCGCCTGATCGTTTCACATCGACATAACAAACTTAAAGGAGAAGATGTTAATATAGGAATTTTTCCTATCGCTATGTTGAAAAATTCCTAATTGCTATGTTGGAATTTTTCCAGTATTCATGTTATTCTTGATATTGAATATCTTCTGCTACTTCTTATTTTCTACTGGGATTTATCCAACATACTTATTATATATATAGATCGATATTATCATGTATGTCGTCAGATCTATTTCTCGTTTTGTCTTCTCGCTCTTTCGTGTTCTACTGTGTTTCTCTATCTGATCTTCCTAATCAAGATATTACCAATAAACCGAACTCAAAATAAATAAACATACAAACTTACAATTTTGCATAGTCACTCTTATTATCGTTTTCATAATGATCGATCGCAGCACGATAAGCATTTTGAACCAATCGTGTATCTAGTTTGATTCTAGAAACTCGAGCTGATGAGAGAAGTTGGTCGAGAAACGTTTTCTGCTCGTGTTGAATGCCTTTCTTCCACATTTTCATAGCATCATCAAACTTATGTTTCTGCACAAAACAAGCGCCAATAATTGCATACAGATTTGCCAACTCTTGTTGAGTTATTATATATTTCTTTTCATAAGATTCTAAATGTTGCTTAAGCCCGTTCTCGTGATATTCGATAGCCAATTGAAAATTTCTTTTGTCAACATATTCATAAAAAATATTAATCCGAGTTTCAGCCACTTTGGGATGAGTAGAAGGCAGCATGGACTCATAAATTTTTAGTGCTTCCTGAAGTTTTTCACAGATTTCTGCTGAATGTTTACGATTTTGTGCATGTTTATGATGGTGTGTATGTTTACGATGGTGTGCATGTTTTCGATTTTGTGTATGTTTAAGATATTCCCTAGCGATTAACAAATCAGCTTCGAGTAAACATTTTTCTAGAGTATCGTTCGAAACTGTTGTTTCGTCTTTATTCGATAAGAATTGGTCGGATTTATCAAAATTTTTCTTAGCTTTCACATAATCGGGTCGAGCATAAGCGACTTTACCCATATTATAATAGAGTAAAGCAAGATGTTGTTGTGCAGATTTCGACTCTAGCTTTTGAATGCGAATCCCTTCTTTGAGATTGTTTTGGGCTTCATCTAATTGATTCAGTTCAAAATAAGTTTCACCAATATTATTGAAGATTTCCGCCAGAGCATTGTTATTAGAGAACTGTAACCGCGCTTGGGCATCGAGCGCTTTCCGATAATAATTCAAAGCTTCATTATACAATGCCTGCCGGTAACAAATTTTTCCGAGACAATTATATGCGGACACCAAATTAGGATCATTCTCAAGCAGTTTCTTCTCAATCATTTGATTTGACTCCCGAGTCAATAATCGATCTTCACCGATGTCCATTAGATAACGAACAAGCAAGATGCTGAGAGTGGCTTGAGAAGATTTTTTTATTTTTGCTTTCGTTTCTTCCAGAAGAGTCGGCTTCCAGTCCATTGCTGTCAATTTGATTCGTTTTATTTTCGTGTTCTTTGGATCTTTATCGACATCGTCGACTCTAAAGGTTGAACCCATACTAAAGAGAACTTCTCGTTCTCGAGGATGAAATGAAATTGATTCAATATCAGCAAAAGCTGAGCAAGGTATTGCTGGATCGATAGTAATTTCATACATGACAACAACAAAATCTCCACCGTGCTTTAGTTTTTGGTTTGCATATTCAAGAGAGATACCCTCGTCCTTAGACGTTGAAATAAATCCATTTATGGTATACATTTTATTTTCCGTTTCCGTTTCCGTTTCCGTTTCCGTTTTCCTTTTCGTTTTCGTTTTTGTTTTCGTTTTCGTTTTCGTTTTCGTTTCCGTTGTAAGGGATTCGATGTTTTTATAAGTGTGTGTACTTAGTTTATCTGCCCGATAGACGACGAGCTTTTCTGAAAGTTTATTTTTTGCGTACGATCGTTCAATCATCTGGCAAAGATCGCTTATAAAGTAGCGATGAGACATGAGAAGTTCATAGTTTTCCAAACGTAGAATATCGTTTATTTGATCAAAGATCGGAGCTTCGTTACAAGAATACCACCAAATCGGATTGTCAAAATTCGGCATTTCACCTCTTGAAAGCTCCGTATGCGCCGATGTCTGAAAATGAATATATGGAGGCAACAATTGAATGCCTACTGTTTAGTGGAATTTGAATGAAGATTCATGGGTAGGTCAACCAACTCCTTTATTCTAACAAAAGGTGCAAAATGCAAAGAAAACTCGAATTCAGTGATGTAAAGACACTTAAAAAGCTACATTAATAGACATTATCACACGAACTTTAATAAACTCGAGAGATTGCTTTTCTTTATGAAGCCTTCTGTCCGTCTAACACATAAGGGTGTGGGTGTTGGTGAGAGTGAGGATTTGGATAGTAGTCATCTTTTCAACACCACCACACCCACACCCTCGGTCGTATAGAAAAAAAATGACTTCTTAAAAAGATCTGTGGGAAGTAGATACAATTTGTACAATCAAATCATGTGACCTATAAAAACGCTCAATTCCATGATTTTAAACTAAGATGAATACAAACTTTTAGAGAACTCAGTTGCGCATCTCTTAAAAATAAATTCGAGATTTTATCATTCATCTGCACTGAGATACATGCAAAACACAAAATGTTGCAAAACTTTTGGATCACTCGGTATTTTCTTATCAAGTTCCTCATCTTGTAGTTTTTTTAAACATTGAAAATGTCTGTTCTTGAACAGTTTCATTCAGAATCCTAATCGAAGTTTGACAGGCTTTCTTGATTGAGGATTCTGACTAATCTTATTGTATTCCTGGTATGATCCTTCTCTAATATAACTATAAGTCTTAGCAGGATCCCCGTATCCGAATCCGGAACAGATCTTGATTCAAATCTCATGTAATCTTGACGAACTTTTCTTTGTGATTTTTGTCGGGTTTCTGGATAGGACTAACAGTCAATCTTAGGAGGATCCTAGAAACCCAATTCAGAAAAAAATCCAAAGAGGAATTTGTACAAATTCTTGATAGAATCCTATGTATGAAACTTGACAGAATCCTTGAGATTTATGATTCTGAAAGATTCTTCAAGGTTGTCTAAAGACATAAGCGTGGTTAAATGAACTAAGCAGTAACCTGCAAAGATCTTTGTTAAATCCTTAGATTTAGTTATCAAGATTCTGATTAGGATTGACATTGTCTTGCAAGATTTGGAAATGTTTATTTTTGAAAAGTTTTGAGCAAGATTCTGATCGAAACTTTGTAGGATTAGTCAGTTTCGTATTTTGACTGATCTTGTTATTTTCTTGCCAAGATTCTCGTATGATGTGGCTATCACTCTTGACAGGATACTAATATGTAGACTTACACCGGATCCTGATGAGAACCTGATAATTAAAATCTTGATAGAACCCTCTCTCATAAACTTGAAAGGATCCTTAATGGGATCTTCTTTCATCTTGAAACACTTTACAAACAGGAATGACTAGAATTCGAAAAAGGATGCTGAACAATACTTGACAAAATCACAAATATTCAGGATCCTGAAAGATCTTTCCAGGGTTTCTCAAGAAATGAACAGGATTGAGATTAGTGAATACCCTACGTTAGATATATACAAAGCGGCTGAATTATCTGTTACGTGAAATATATATCTTTTGTTTGTTTGAATTTAAACAAGGCTTCAGGGAAAATGAATAACAATTTTCTCACGTAACAATTACGATTTTTAACTTGTCAATATTCCTTGGTTTTCTTTCAAAAAGTATTCTCCGTTTCTATTGTGTGAGAATTCTTCTCTGTTTTTACTGATTTTGTGAAGCAGGATTGTCGATGAATTTTGACATATACAGAAAGGAACTTCAAAAACGATTTATACGCTGGCTTTTCTGTTGGATTTGGTTAAATATTAAAATAAAATCATTGTACAAACAAGGAAATCTTTTCTGAAATTTGCGTCAGTTAGAAAAATCTTCCAGTTGTTGAATGATATATTTCACTTGAAAATATCTATTGATTGAACTCACATTTCAAAACAATCTAGATCCGTATGCAAGAGTACTATTAATATTAAGTATTGATTCAAACCCGACAAAAAATTCGACGTAGAATTTTATTCAACAGCTAGAGAGGTAGTGATAGGCTGACATGTTCTCGTCCGCGGCTCTTTTCTAGTCGAGACTATTCCATCTGTGATTTATCCTATCTCGACTTTTGAATTCTTAGGATACTACTCGAGACATCACCCGATCTTTAGAATAAACAAGGACTGAAGCGTCTTCTTGCTGGGTTTGGAATCAGCCAAAAAAAACAGGAAGATCGTTGAACAATACTTGTCGTCCTGCATAGTCAACAATAAAGACTGAATAATGATGTAAATTTAGCTAGCAGAGTATTGATAATTTTCCACTCATTCTCACATTACGAAGGATAGGGGATGGCCGGATCGAGCAGCAATTACAATCTATTAACCTGTATCACAAGATGTGCTCTAGGTTTTTACAACATTGTTGAAAAATTCTGTATAGGCAAAACTCTCAAAATGTGATACTTTATCAGACTACTATTCAAATATATCTATAAACGCCGTTCGGAACAAGCAAAAAGTAGGTAATGCCGGGATAAAGTTGCTGTATAGGAAATGAATTCATGTTACAAAGGCTGTAATGGAGTAGAAAATTTGGCTACTCGTTGTCGCTGATTTTACATTCGGTATGTATATTGTGGGCTTCAATAAAATCATGCACAGAGAACTTCCTATTGAAGTTTCGAGAGCAATAGTTCAGTATGAATTTGGATGTGATCTCAAATCAAGACAAGGAAAAAGTCTGCATGATAGAATACAATAATTGTAGCGAAATTATATCAAGAAAGAATATACATTGTTAAAATACTTTTCCATGCAGTCTTCTAAACTAAATGAGCAGCTTTGTAGGGATTTCTTTGCTTTGTGTTTTTTAGATATTCACATTTTTTAACGAAAAAGATAAATAAAAATCCATATATCTATTTGGAATAGGATCAAACCCCTATTTTGAGACATGTATAAGAGTCTTATATAAGCTACCTTCAAAAAAGTCCCTAATGACATTCAATAACAGGAAACTCACTTTAACTGTCTTATCATTCGAATCTGAGTCCTTTCGAGAATAAGACATTTTGAATGTTTCAGCATATAATCTTTTGTTTTTCCATACGTCCAACTTCTTTTGTGCTGACTCGTTCTGCAAAGAAAGAAAAATCCAAAGACATTTTTTTGTTATTCTGGCATATAAACAAACCAAATTAGTTCCGCCGCCTTGTGGTTTTGTATTTGCGAGATATTGTTCACATGTTTCAATCATATCATCTCGAGCAAGTGTCATATCAGAACATGAAAATGCATCCGTTTGGTCTCCGATGACGAGAAAAATCTCTTTGATTCGTCGGAACCACAGGTAGGAGCAAGCAGCTTGGTCCAAGTCTCTCAACGATGTCCTTGTTCCATCGAACAATTTAGTCGGCATGATGTTATCGATTTCCTCCAGTGGTGGTGCTACTGCTGCTGAAACTTGGTGTTGAACATCACTGCCGACGCCGACAGCTACCTGTCGATTATTAGCATGACCGACAGCGGCATTTACCGATTGTGCTGCTGTTTCTTCATGTTGATTTTGTTGTTTCTTCGCTGCAGTATCGGTCGTAGCAGCTTGACTACCATTCGAAGGTGAACTAGAATGAAACAAGTATGGTTTTGTTTTTTGGATGAGACTTATTTGAATATGAACATACGGATCATGAGAAGTGGGCCGTGATTGTTGAGGACTCTGCTTGCGCCTGGTTGTTTCTCTGATGATGGTCAATGGTTGAACAGAAGATGAAATTGAGCCATTGACCGCCTCTTGTGAATTGATACCACTAACAGTTTGATGTTCTCGATGCCCATGTGTTTTTGGTGGCTCTTTAAGAGCTTGGCCAGTATTAGCATTGAATCCGGCAATAACGGGTGTTTGTCGTTGTCGCTGACTTTGAGTATCATCTTTTTTTGAATGTCGACGACTTGTCTTATCTTGACTTCCACCACCCTGACCGAATGGTTGAAATGTATTCGATGGTTGTTGATCTTGCTGAAGTCGAGATGATGAGGATGGGAGTTGACCTGGTGTAAAAGGTCCACTCGCCTGTGGGTAAGGGTTGAAGAATGTTGACAATGATTGACTTCTCGATTGCGC
The DNA here is from genome assembly GCA_905250075.1 of Rotaria sp. Silwood1. Lineage (NCBI taxonomy): Eukaryota > Metazoa > Rotifera > Eurotatoria > Philodinida > Philodinidae > Rotaria > Rotaria sp. Silwood1. Next base: position 152,910 of record CAJNOP010000488.1, read on the forward strand.
AGATTGATAAAATTGTGTTCGATCTTGTGAATTAAATGCATTGCTACCGAATTGTTCAGGAAAAAATGACGTTGGTGACTGTTGGTAACCAAATGGTAAGCCCATTGGGTATATATTGAACGCGTCTGTTGGAAACATATCGTTGTCAATACAGAATAGAAATGCTTAAATCTAAAACGATAGATAATATTATTTATATAGACTGGCCTAGTTCGAAATGCTAAAAAGAGATAGAAAACTCGTTTGCAGCAGCCCGTCGTTCTCTCTTCTATGTATTTCACTAGATAACATCATCGATGGGACATGTACACAAAGAAAGAATGCGTGCGTGCGCCCACACAAACACACATTGGCACCCGAAATAATTAGAAGAACAATGGCGGTGTATGTATGTGCATGTTTAGGTACGCTTTTCGCTCTCTCTCTCTCGGAGAAAGTCGAACGGATCGACATATTCCACTACCATTATCAACGCATAGTAGTAGTAGTAATAATAATTACAAAGATGCTCGTCTCTTTTTCGTGCTACTTGCTTGTTTGTTTTGTACGGTTATCAGTTGGCAATGACTGAAATAAAGTATGCATCTATATACTTTCTCAAATCGCGACTCTGAATATGATGACAGTGAGAACAAAAATTGTAAATGGGTTTCACACATCTAAATGAGAAGATCTTTTTCAAAGATCTTAACTTACCTATTTACACCAGTTTTCTTTCTTTCTTAGGGGCTTTTAATGGTTTGCATAAATATGAGTATCTACTAATATCCATTTCAGAAGTCAGTGCAGTCCATTGTAAACTGAATAACTCGAGAATGGAAGCAGATATGGACCTGCGGTTTTTACCATACGAAAAACTAAGACATTTTTTATCACCCCATGTCAAAATTCGATTGGTCAATAATTGACCATCAGGTGACTTTTTGTTTAACATTTTGGACACTGCCTAGCGGAAAATATCCCATTAGATTTTAAATTATAATACGACCATTCGATATAGAAAACTGTTCTCTATTGATCTGCACAAGGCCCAGCTCAATAGAGAACAATATTCTCTATCGAATGGTCATATTAGAATTTAAAATCCAACGAGAATTTTTTCACTTAGCCAGTGCCCAAAATGTCAAGCAAAAACTCACTGACTTATGTAACGCCGTTCTTTTAGCATTTTTATCTGCTTGGGCAGGGACCGTGCTCAATCGAGGTCCTCAGATTTTGTTCAGCTTAACATATGTAGTAGAGGCAACAATTTTATGAATAGTGACGCAAGCCGTTTTCAAAAGTATTGAACCCTCGATTTTTAATGAATTTTTTCCTAAAAGTCTTAAAAATACAGACCCTCAAAAAGAGGATTTTGAGGACTCAATATTTCAAGAATGACTTGACCGATCGAGCTGAAATTTTTTGTGAAAACATATATGAAGGGATATCGGAATTTCGCCAATTAAGACTTTCGCCAATAGGACTTTCGCCATTAGCGAATGTCCACTGTACTTTCACCAATACACCCCCTGGAATTTCGCCAATTGACGAATGTCCACTGTACTTTCGCCATTGGAGAATGTCCTATTGGCGAAAGTCCTAATTGGCGAAATTCCTGTTAGCCTATATGAATAACTTCTACCTATAAAAATAATTTCAGCTCAAACAGTTGAGTTCTTGGTATTCAATGGATTTCACTTGTACAGGCAAAAAATCACTATTTTAGGCACTTTGGATTTTTATATCTCGTGACTGGAAAGAGATAAAGGACTGAAAATTTGTATTTAGATAGAACAGAGCTTGCTTGGATGCATATAGCCACATGGAGTTTTTTCTACTCAAGATGTAATCGGATACGAGTCAGTAAACAATTGGATTCGAACACGTGTTCTTATAAGTGCGTCGACTACTGCAAGTGTGCGCCATTCTCAATCGCTACTTGCAACGAGAACCGAGTAAAAACTGGCACCTAACGTTGAGACTCACGTATCACAGCGATTCTATCTATGCTATCGAGTCACCACTAAGCCAGATAGTTGCACTATGGTCTAGCTAACATTCATTTCTTGCGCTTAATTATGTTCACTGTCATCGTTATAGTAACAAAACTACAATACATAGGGTCAGCACGATTATTGATTCATATGCTAACACCACAAAAAGGTAAAGAGACGACATTAAGAAATTCCCTTTGCTTATGATAGATGAATCATTGGACGTTTGAGGAAGTATATCTTCTTACAATGGAAGGTCGGGAACTGATGAGCAGTAAGGCTGACCTTGTTCGGATGGAATAATCACTCTTATCGAGAAACTAACGTATTTAAAATATGAGCTGCTGATGGTGTACCTAAGCAGAGATATTCAATTTTTAAGTTATGCACAATTTGGTATTGGGTCAAAGGTTAAAGGTCAAAGGTCAAATAATAGCAATAAAGATCAGTGGTTGATGAATGGTTCAAGCTTCTCACTCATTGGTATTCAGAGAGCGGAAGATTTATTCATTGGATTGTTGTATGAAGAGTTGTATAGTGGAAACTTGAGCCATTTATCAGCCGCTGATCTTTATTGCTATTATTTGACCTTTGACCTTTGACCTTTAACCTTTGACCCAATACCAAATTGTGCATCACTTAAAAATTGAATATCTCTGCTTAGGTACACCTTCAGCATCTCATATTTTAAATACGTTAGTTTCTCGATAAGAGTGATCATTTCACCCGAACAAGGTCAACCTTACTGCTCATCAGTTCCCGACCTTCCATGGTTAGTGAAAATAAATAGACAACTTAAGTTTTCGATTTATGCTTCCCATGATTGTCGTACACTGAAAAAAAAATCCGTTGATTGATATACCCTTAAAGAGTTTATCAGAGTGCAACGGGTGACAAACCCTTTTCAGCGTTTTTCAAAGCCTGATAAACCCTTATACATACCCCTTGACTCAGCCAAAAATACCGTTTATCAGACTCGATAATCGTACATCAAAAGGTTTATCAAAGCGTTTATCTTTTTCAAAAACTCTTTAAGGGATTGTCACACGTTGCACTCTGATAAACCTTTCTGAAGGGTAGAGTAAAAGGAAAAACTAATTATTTTCATATACTTATCCGTTTATAAATGCATATATTGTCATGAAATACCTTTGTATTATAATTGTTAAACTTAATATTAGACATGCACCGAACCCGAACGTTCGGGCTCGGTTCGGGTTCGGTCTCAGAGTTCGGGTTCGGGTTCGGCCTCAGAGTTCGGGTTCGGTTCGGGTTCGGAATATATCTCAACTAGTTCATCGGTTTGGTCATCTATATATAATGTTCAGTGTGTGCGTATGTGTGTTTGTGCCCGGTCAAACGTTAAAGGTTAGATATGGCGATAAGGGGAATACTCTCAGGGCTATTATATATGAGGGTACCAATAGTAGGGAACTGCAAAATCACTTTTTCTAGTCCCGGTCCCGGTCCCGGTCATATATTTTTTTTTAGTCCCGGTCCCGGTCCCGGTCTTTGACATTGGCTTCATTCCTAAAATCGAACAATTTTTTAACGATCTATGTACTTTTATGAATACATTAAATTGACATGAATAATTTTGATTCGTTAACATTACGAGAATTGTTTTTATATCCAGTGTTAAAGTGAAAGAATTTCATTGAAAACTCGAATAAATAAAAATAACCATTGAATTTTGTTAAAAATTCTCATGTTCTTCGTAGTAGTCATCTACTCATTTCTCTCTTCTCTTATATCTACTGCTCTAGCTAAGGGATTTATTATCGAATTGATTATTTATACTGAGTCGCCATTACTATTGTCAAAAAAATAAAATAAATGGCGACACATTGCATAAAAAACTGACCGGGACCAGTATGCAAAATGTTTAGTCCCGGTCCCGGTTCCGCAAAAAAGTCAAAACTTGGTCCCGGTCCCGGTCCCGGTCCCGGCGGGACCGGGACCGGGACCACTTTGCAGTTCCCTAACCAATAGGTCCTCAAGGGCTGTTATATGGGGGTGCTCATAGGTCCTCAAGAGCTATTTTATGAGGGTACCGGTAGAGCCTCAAGGGCGATTATATGAGGGTATCCATAGGTCCTCAAGGGCTGTTGTATGAGGGTACGCATAGATCCTCAAGAGCTATCCTGTGGGTGTACGCATAGGACCTCAAGAGCTATTCTATGAGGGTACCCGTAGACCCTCAAGGGCTATTATATGGAAGTACCCATAGGTCCTCAGGAACTATTATATGAAGGTACCCGTAGGCCCTCAAGAGCTATCCTGTGTGGTTAACCGTAGGTTTTCAAGGGCTATCCTATGGGAGTACCCCTGGGTCCTTAAGAGAGGGTCCGCGAGAAGACCACCCTACTCTCCATAGAGGTCGCCGGGGAAAAAAATTTTTTTTTCGATTTTATTTTCTTAAAT
>CAJNOP010000489.1:0-27466 GCA_905250075.1 Rotaria sp. Silwood1
TTCGGACGCATTGGGACTCATTCAGGTCCAATCTGACAGTTGCTGTTCTGAAACTAGTAGCCAATTATGACTGCAATGTTATAAAATCACTGTCAAAATTCCAGGATAAAGGTATAGAACATGCTAGTCGCGGAATACGAATCACTGAAAAGAATATCTTGTATCTTTGGCGTGACATCAAGTTCTGACTGAAAAATTTCATTGAAAGCACTACGAATACCGATCGAGTTCGAATCGTTTGAAGCCTCTACTGGCCGCTATGTACTATTGCACTAACTTCAAAGCGCTTTCCTTTTATTTCTTCGGCATCATCTCGAACTTTTTTAACGGCGACAATACACTCTTTTACTTCATTGTGACATTCTATTTCACAAATATTATCAACATCTTCGGAAACTTCGTCAAATATTTTAATGGTAACGAAAGTTTTTGTTATATTCTCAATACAAATATCAATTTGTTGTGATATTCTCTTGGCTTCCAATAAACCATTGTTGAATTTTTTCAATAATTCTCAAGGATTGTTATCACAAACTATGGGCATACAGTTGCATTAAACTTAAGTTTATAAATACATCGATCGATTACTCTAGTAAATCAATTTAACTTTTTTCAAAATATATTTTTTAAAAAGTAGAACTTATAGTATAAATATATCTTGAAGAATAATTAAAGTAATATAATCTTTATTCGATAGTCTTACTATAGAAGTAAAATTTCTTTTACTATCAGATTTCCTATCTATTTATATTCATTTCGGTAGCAATTTTTTCTATTTCGCTTCTATCTTCCCGATCGTTGAACTTATCCTTATCAATCAATCGAGTTTTTTCATCTATTCGAATATTTTCTAAATTAATGTTTTTTACTACAATACTTATTAAACTACCAATCCTACTATTCCTAAGCCAAAGACTATCTTTTGATAAAAATAAGCATTATAATCGTCACTGTCTTGAATTCTCGTCAACAACAATTGCTTTTCCAAATACTTTAGGAATATTATTTTGATCAAAATTTAATAAACAAATAAAAATCATATTCAATCAATAAAAAAAGATATTTTTTTCTCATAAGAAGTTTCTTATTATATCAATTAATACTTTAACTTTTTTTCTGATGAATTCTTTGAATTATAATTTATTCCCTAAGAGGAAAAAATTCTTCTAAAAACTTACTTTTTTTCATAAAGAGCGATAAATAACTTGACGATAACGTTCTTGAAGTAAGTCGTATCCTATAAACTAAAGAATATCTTTTAAATTTTGATCAATGTTTAAAAATACATCTTTATCTGCAAATATGTCAAGTAATTCACCAAAAACAAAGATTTGTAGTTTTATTATAATAAAAATGCTGTAAAAAAGACACTCAAAATTGATTTTTTTTTACAAATATCTAATTTAAAAAGTTCATTTATTTTTTCAGCAATCCAAAATTAACTTTCCCAGTGATTTTCTTTTTCTTTTAGATTTTTTAAAATCTTGTCAAGCCATATTTCTTTATACACCCATGTAATATTCAACTTGATCTATAAAACAAATATTTAAATTACATTCAATGATTGCAGATAAAAGATTAAACAGAACTGATGATAAATTATTTATTCCAAAAAAGTTTCATATCTAAATTGATTAAATATCAATTTTACAGTATTTTTGGCATAATTAACAAAATCATAGGTATTACTAGAAATTTATCTTTTTTTCTGAATTCTGTCCCAGATGTTCTCTTTTTTTATGGTTAATACGTAATATTTTACATTAATGGATGTACGACCATATTGTACATGCGCAGCTTTAGTAATACTTTCTACTTGTTTTGCATTTCTTTCATTTTTCTGAATTAGCCCACTTTGATCATAAAATCTTATGTTCTCAAGAATAATATTTCGAATTTTAATGGATCATAAATTTATTCCATCCTTAATCCAAAACCCATTCTTTTTAAAATAACTGATATATTCATTAGAATTTCCAGTTTTGACAAGTACGACTATATTTTCGGGAATTTCTAGTAAACTATTTTGTTGAATAGCCAATCTTAAATATAGATCGCAAATTGAATCTCAAAGATATTTTGCTTCTTTTACAATATTCATCTTATCAGCTATTATTTGCTGTTCTTAACTAAATTGTTGGTACATGCAGTATGACAGTAAAGTTTAGCAACTATATTTTTATAGTTTAATACTTGTCCTTTTCTTAAATGATCTCGAAATAAATGGCAAAATTCATTTATTTCTCCTGATAATATTATAGCTTGCTGTTTTATTGCAGCAAGTCGTATTTCTTCTTGACTAATAAACTGATCATATTTTTCTAAAATTTATCATAATTTATTTTTCTTTTATATTTCTCGTATTATTTATTACGTATTTCAAAATCTTCCATTTTTCTTGTCATAATTTCTTAATACCACGTCGGATGTAATTATTACAACTTAATAATAAATTAAAATATTGTACTGATGTTTCGAATTTCAAAATATATATGAATATTTCACAAGTGAATATGAAGTATATTATATGAGTGATCCAGACCAATCGAATGTATCCCAAATCGTTATCACTGTTTATAAAAAGAAACCGTATTTTCTTTCCTTCATCTGCGGAAAACATCACTTCTATTTTTGCTTTCGTTATTTATATGGTTCTTTTATTAGCAAGACGCATTATTGTATATATTAAGAGATAAAGATTAAACTAAGCGATAATAATAGGAAACGGCGAATCGTGAAAAAGAAAGAGATTTTAAAGATAAAAACCCATCATTAAGTTTTAACTTAATTCTTGTTAATATTCAAAGTAAAGAAGGATAAAAGAAATCTTCTCTTCAAGATATAAGATCTGAAAATGATGATGAATATAGTAGTAGTGATGAAAATGATATTGTTGATATAGTATATTTGCCTGAAATTTCAATGATTAAAAGGAAAGATGATCAATTTTATTAACATCTTTTATCTATTGATAACAAAATTTATTATAGTATAATTAACGAAAAATTATGCGAAGAATAAAGTACATCTAGTATTAATGATGAAGAAGAATATTATTCTAGTTCATGGAAAGATGATAAACCTGATGGATATGATTATAATTTTAAAAATCACAGTGAATATGGAAGTACGATTAAAGATGGAAAATTCCATGATCTTGGAAGTGTTCTTAAACTTGTAGTTGAGTGACAAGAAGGAAACAACAGAATTTGTTTATATAAATGATATTGAATGATATTACAAAAATCAATATGAAGTCTTTTTTTATAATAGTTTAGAATCTACGATTTTATTAAATAATGAAAATCAACAAAAATAAAGATAATATCTTCAAAATTTCATTAATTTATTTAAAAAACGTCTTTCAAACCTTAATTTACTAAAAGAAATAGGTACTAAACCTATTCTACATCGACAATTAAAATCATCAGTTGATCTTTTATTTAACTAAGATCGCAGTGATACAAATTTCAATAAATAAACTAAAACAGATACAAAAAACAAAACTTCTAATGATTGTAATAATAACATTTGTCAAAGAGGTTTTAAAAACTATGATTGAATATTAGCATGATCTAAACATGAAAATAATATTGATTGTATTTCATCGAAAATTATTTTGGATAATAGTTCAAATAATATTTTTAAACAAAATCTCAATTATCTAATTAAAAAAAAATCCTTTATTGTAATCCATTTGTAATTGATTTAATTAAACAATTAATACATTTAAAAAATTAGAAGAAAATTAAAATAGTTCTATTCTAGTAAAACTTAATGGAGAACATGTTTTTCATAAAACATTAAATGATAATCAAATAGGATTCTAGGGAAAATTCATCCTAATGATATTATTGTATCATTTCATGCAAGGAAGAATTTAAAAAGCTATATTAAAAGACTTTTTTTTCAAGACTTTATATAGCATTAAAATCGATAAATTAAAAGAAAATAGATGAAGACACCAATTTAAATTAAATGAAGATATCTTAGTAGATGAGAAAATTATTAAAAATGATATTGAAGTTAAGAAATAGTTCAATTATTTGAATATAATCTATTCGTTAAGATATTTTGACTAAAGAGATAAGAGATGAATTTTTAGTTAAAATTTTGTAAGATTCTAAAAATTAAATTCTTAACTTATTACAAATGAAAAATCTATCTCATTATGTTGTGAATATAGATATCGATGCTGAATATTTAAATCGATATTCTTCTTATTTAAAATCAATGATAGCTTATTGAAAGATAAAAAGTTCACTTTATGAAAATAAAATGAAAGAGTTTAAGAAAATTATTGATTATTTTCTTAATTTTAATATAGAATTTTTAAAATTATAAAAAAATTTTCAAAAACATTTTTTTATTTAGTATGCATTCAGAATTTCATGAAAATGCTTCAAAAATTATGTCTTTAATAACAGATATTCTTAAACAAGAGCAAAGAGAAAGAAGCTATGCCTAGTCAGTCTGACACGCTTAAAAACTATAAAACATCTAATTTAGAAGTTGTTTTGCAAAGAAGATTTTTTGAAAGAAACATTGTTGATGTGAAAGTTTTATTACAATTGCATATAAATATTAATAAGGCGATGATCCTAAAACAAAAACCGCTTTCTATAGAGCAGAACAAATATTTTATTTCATTTCTCTCTTAGATCATATTGATAAACATAAAAGAAAAAGGAAAATACAAATACATTTGAAAATGAATTAAAGGCTAATAATTTTGATAGTGATTTTTTTGGAAAAAGTCGAAGAAAATGGTATTTATAAAATTCTAAAAATTAATGAAGCAAAAAGAAAATAAAATCATTCATGTCTTGATTATGTATTAAATGCGATTATAGAGAATTATTAAAAGTGTAAAGATATTTAATCAAGCAAGTCGCATAGAATTTATTCAATTGAGAGGAAAATAAATAATGGCAATAGGAAAATCATTCAAGTGTTTTAATAATCAAAGAAATTATAACAGTTTACCAAAATTAAAAGAAGATTGTTTCATTCCATTTCAAGATGTAACAATTGATAATGAACCTTATGAAACATTTTGTGATAAATTAGAAAATATTGAAGAGAAATAACTCTTGATCATGCTTTAAAATTATTTCAAGAAAAAACAATGAAATTTTATTAGGAATTCCAAAGATTAAAAATGCATTTTTGACACTGTGAAAAGTTATTTCGAAAGTATTTTGATGAGATTATCAACAACAAAAAAAAAACTCGAATTAAACACATAATCAAAAAAAACGAAAAAATTTGTTAATAAATCGAATTTTAAAAAAAAACATTCCCAGTTATTATTGCTAGACTATCAATTGTATTTTATGACAACCTCATTGTATTCTAATTCTTAGAGTATTCATACTATTAAATATTGATGGAAAGATGAATTCACTTCCTTATAATCATCTTGCTGAGATTTTAACTGAACAAAAAAAAAGATCTTGAGCCTGAGCTCTCTTAGGAGGATTTTTTAGTTTGATTGGTTATCAAATAACAGTATATATATATTTTCAGACATTCTATCAAGAGAAAAACTATCTCCTACAAATATTAAACAAAATCAACTTGTCACACTCTATCTACTCATTTATTAGGAACACACGAGGAAAAAAATTTGCTTTAATTTCATATTATTCAGGCCTCGCTAGAAAATTTTATTTTTACCAAATATTGTATATACATAAACAAAAATAAAAAAAATTATTCTAGTGTTAATTATATTTAATGTAGAAATATATATATGGCAAATAGAAAATTATATCCGAAGACAAAATCTTGATCATTCGATATCGATTTTACTATGAGGAAAACATTTTTGAACTAAACAAAAATATTACTTTTTCTTAAAGTATTGTTTTTTTATTTACATGCCAATCGATTTTGATGTTTCTAAATTTGTGTGTCCATTGTGAAGCATCAATATGATAAAAGTATCCTGATTGAATATTTAATCGAACTAAAAATAAATAATAATTTGAATTAATATTATAGACAGTTCTCGAAGTTATAAATTTTATTATCTTATTAAACAAGAAATAATCATCTTCTTCATGTTGAGTTCTTTTCTTTTCAAGTAAAATACCAATGCTTCGTTTTCTTTTTTAATTCGATATTGTAACTGATTCTTATTCTTGGAAGATATATAAAAAGGAATATTGTATAGATAGTGCTAAATGATAAAAGAAAATCATTTATGGAATGTCCCACATAGTGAAGGAAAAATAATTTATAGGATAGAACCTTATTGTAATTTACAGAATAGTTTTTGACCAAAAAAAAGCACACTAAACTAGATGATGTGTTTTATTACAGATCCATAAAAATGGTATGCCTTTTCGTTTGATTAAAATTGAATGGTTTTTTTTTCTTCGCTTTTTTACAAGCGTACAGGTATGCAAGACTAAAAAATCAAATGTTACGAAGATTAAATCAGAGATTATAGTCAGATATTTATTTGTTTTTGTCAATGATTTATTTCATAGCTATCGCTAATGATAATAAAACTAAAAAAGAGAAGACGTAAAAAGTATGTCACTTGTTCAGTAAATAAATTGAACAACGAACGATAATTTAAGAAGGTTAATAAATTCTGTGACCTTAATTCAGATTCAGAAATAAAAGGATAAACTAAAAGTCTTGTTAGCGCAATTCATTTTGCGAATGAAATATGGAATTCGAATAAATTCCTTAGCCTCTCTTAAACTAACAGAAGATACTGAAATTAATAATATATTGTAGATTTTAGTTGCTTCTCAAGCCAATCAATCGCTGGATTTCGAACAGAAAATTTTGTTTTTTTTTGGAGAGGATGATGTAGCTGGAAAACTTTGACTTGCCAATTATACTCAGCATTCTCTTTAAGAATATGTGTGAGTTCCACAAAACGAGATATATATAAATTCTAAAATTGATGAACATTTATTATTATATTAAAGACATGCAGGAGTAGCTCATTCTAAATAGTAAAAATTATACATATCTACATAGTTTCTCTCGAAAATACACTTACTAGTTGTCCAAGGAAAATCATCTGATCGTCAACGATGCAAAGTTTGTAAATGAGGCATATGAGTACTAAGAAAAGATACAAGATTATTTCCAACGTAAATCGAGTCATTAGAGCCATAATGACAGCTAGGAATACCAAATTCAGCACATTGAACAGAGCTCAATAAAAAATAAACGAAAATTAGAAATCCTCTAGAATTCATTGCCTTGAATAATTTGATACTTGCATTGAAATAGAATGAAACTAGGCGTCTACAAAGCTCGAGCTATTCAATCTCGGTCAGACTCATTTAGGATCTGAGTGAACTCAAGTCAAACTAATGCTAAGTCTAACAAAGTTCAAACCCAACCAAGTCTAAACTGTTCAGTTAGATTCAGCTCGATGTAAACCTACGATATAATGAACAATTAATATAAAGATGAAGATTATTTAAAATTTTGTTATTCTTTACATAATATCGTAGTCTTCACTAAAATACTATGGTAATTTTCTAATTATTCTTTTTGTTTTTAAATTTTTGTATTTTAGAATAATATTTCTTATTATCTTTCATATTTTTATTTATCAATAAATAAGAATAGCAAGGCTTTATTTCATTTTTATTCTTGAAAACATATACACGATGATCAGTTTTCCATAATCCTTGTGATTAAATCAATTATGAAAAGAAAACTATTTTTTGTTAAATTTCAAGTAAGACAACAAATGTAATAGATACTTAAGTTGAACTGGCGTTGAAATGAAATGAGCAAATATTTTTGTACGACTTTATTTATGTTCATTGATTGTACTACAACTTTCTAAAAAGATTAATTTTTGTTTTTGATCTAAGTTATTTATATATTTCAAGTAACGAAATAAACTTATTCTAAATACATAAATATAAGTGATACTTTATATAACATAATTATTTATTTGATTTTTACAAAGAGTATTAAATATATTTCATGAAAAATAAAAAAAATATTTCATTACAGTTGATCTTCGCCCAATACATGTGTTGGAATGAAGACAAAGACGATTCTTGATAAGATTCTGATAGTTTATTTTATCATAGCTTTCGAAATGCTTTTTCAATGGATAGTCGTATCTTCTGTTTCAGAAATGATATATAAGATCGTTCAATATCGTCGACGATGATATGAATATGAATCGATTCTACTAGGATTTATCAAAGAACTCATTTAGCAACAACAATCAATTTAAGTTTCAACTTTCGCATCTCAAAAACATTCCGATTCTATTTTTATATGCATGTGAGCTGTAGGTTAAAATGGAGAAAATGCCAAAAGTCAGTAACAGCCATACTCAACTTCGATATTTATACTATACAATGTATAAGTTACTACATGTGAGATAGTACCTATAGTCAGGAGCATAAATGTTGACTTTGAGAATCATAAACGGTATGTTTGAGACCAACAACGTAGAAGAAAATGTTAAAGGGTAGGTGTGAATTCTATTGTTTCATCCTTAAGACTAAAAACTGATGAAGTTTTTCAGTTCGACATTCCTTGACTTCACAGCAAAGACTTCTGTTTTTTTATTTATAGAAAATCTATGGAGTACAACAAATTCGATGAAAATAGCAGTAATCAGTGAAATACAATGAATCGATCTAACCAAAATTTGATATTACTTATTTTACACTCAGCGTGCATTGAATAGTTTTGTATTATGTTTTAAGAAAATCCTAATCCTAATAATAAAATTCATGCATACAATTTTTATATAAACATGCCTTGAACAAATATATTTCGAACATTTAATATTTTATGTGTAAGATAATATTAATCAAGGTAAAATATTTTAATACATATGAATCACATGATATAAGCAAAACTCCAAATCAAGTCTTGTCACATTTCAAAGTTGAATATCACTATCAACATCTCTATAACATTCTATATAATAAAAAAAACAATGAATATATTTTCTCATAATAAAATACAAGTTTTTCTAAAATCTGTTCGTGAATTTAATTGCATATAAAGTATATATTATTGGAAATATTTTGTAGGATGTGATTGTTCTTTTCGCTAAGCACATAATCATGCTCTTCCTTTTTTTTTCTATAAAACAGAATCTCAAAGAACTCCTGAAAAATAGAAACAAAAATTATGTTAGAATACTAGGTGGGTCAGAATGAATTGTACTAAATGTTTTTATTTATTTTTTCGTTCATCTCCTTTTGTTAAAAATATTCATCTGGACATTAAAAAGAATGCAAATCTGTTCAGTCATTTAACGATGATTTGTGATTTTCGACTGACATTTAATAATTTTTAAAAGCTTTTCCGACAAAATCATGTAATTATTATAGTGAGTAGTGACAAATGTAGGCTATTTTAAGACCTAAAAAGAAACTATGATCTAGATACATCAGAAAAACAGCTTTTTCTCTGTTTTCGTATGTTTTTCTTAGAAACTGCTCTTTTTTTTCACAAATCGGCAAATAATAAAATTTTAACCTGTTTAAACTTTAATATGAGAAATATTAGGATATATTTCATTTAGGCGCTCAAGAAATAAGTACGTAAAGAGTTGGCTGCAAACCAATCGAAATATCTTGAATATGTGGTCAAATAAAAATATTTGTCTCAAAACTAAAAGAAAAAATCATATTAAAAAGTTATATATATTCTTGTAGAACATATTATCTTACTGTAATTCATTCATAAATTCAAAATTGATGAAATTTCAAAGGAATTTATTATTTTTTTCAATGTTCCTCGACAATAATTTATATATGAAGATGAAGTTTACATTTTTGGATGTGATTTAAATTATTAAGTATACATTTCATATAGGCGAATTCGAAATCATTATGGGCGAAAACTTTTAAAGTCAAATAATGCAATTTTGGTACCTAGAGTTAGTAGAAAAACAAAAAGGCACAAGAAAACCACTCTTTGAATAAATTGTTCCTATTAGAAATCAATTTTCTCTGAAGTTGAGGATGTGGGTGTAGGCGAGAGTGCAGTGAATATCAAAATACGCACACTATCATCCTAATCAAAGGATTGCGTTTAAAATTCTCTACAAAATCATACATGATTGGAACCAAAGATTGTTTTACAAATATGTTGCAAAAGTGAAGATTATGGATGTACAAAAAAGCTGTAAAAGTCAAATATGAAAATTTTTATAGATCAGCAAAATTTTATCATGATTTGTCTGCGATAGTTTCATTACAAACAATTGAATTCTGAACAAAAGATGGTCAACAACACTGTCTCTGTAGAGTTGTTACACTGTTTCCGATCGTTCAGGCTTAGTTCAACCAAAACTGACTGTCTAAAAAATCAAATGGCATCTGCTCTTCAAGAAATAGCTGTCAATAAGAAAACTAGGTATTGAAATAAAGTGTACACCGATTGCTATCACATGAGAATCTTAGCTTTTTTCCATATAAGAAGGTCAAAGAGTCAACCTAAAGTGATCTGCTTAAAGAGGACGATAATGTTGCAAACTGAATGCTAGTGGAATTTGTTAATTTAATGTTCTGTAAAAGACTAGAAAAAGAAAATAGTTTAAGACTTGTACTTGTTTTCAATGTAAAATCACATCCAATCCAAAAAAACAATGGAGGAACTTGTGTTTAGAGAGAGTACAGAAGAAATATCAAACATACTAAGAGAACAATTTATTTTGCATCATCAAATTCTAAATGATTTCAATAAAGATGAAAAGTTAATTGTAATGAATTCATCTCGTCTTTTCAAATCAGTTTCCATTTGATTTTGTTAATATTTCAATATCTAACTTGAAGCGTGGTTCAAAATACATCAGTGGTTAAGAAGCAATTGACAATCGTTCAATAGGCGAATTATCGTTAGAAATATTGAGCCGAATGTGTGTTAATTGACATTTATCAGAACAGCAATTGATGTATCAACTATTTAAATCAACGAAAAAAACATGGTAAATAGAATATTTAATCTACTACTCTCATACATATAATTTATTTTTATTTTCAGAGACCTCACTTAATATCTCAGGTATTCGACACAATCATATATCCGGGATGCAATACTCTTTTAAAAATACTTACTGTTCAAAAAACGTCTTAATTCGAAAATATAGAATCTCAAATTCTGACACTGTATATTCAATGTTGGATATGTGATTAACTTATGTAGAAGTAGTTCAAAGACGAAATTCGAAAATATGAGTTGCTTAGAAAGATGTTGTCATGGAGAACTATTTGGAAAAAAACCATCTTACAAACTCGCTAACTCCATCAAATCTCAATAGAAATTCAGATATGTTGAGATTTATCACTAAATCAATATTTAATATCTACAGGCAAAACAATCATTGTTATTAGAATTAGGGATGCAACGGTGACGGTGGTCACCGGTGTGATCGGTCTACGGTTCACCGTTCACCGGTCTCACCGGTCCGCCGGTTCACCGTTCACCGGTTTCACCGGTCCACCGGTGCACCGTACCAACCGGTGATACCGGTGGACCGGTCACCGGCGTAGCGGTGCACCGTTCACCGTTCCACCGGTATACGAGCACCGTAAGCACCGCTCATAATATACTACAAATAAAGCTACTTAGTTGAAACTGAGTCCAATTAAAAGTGAAACTGACCATCTCTTAATCGAGAAGAGCACATATATTTGATATTCGTCTACTTTCTGTAATTTATCGGTATACTTCACAAAATTTAATAAAATTTTTTTGTATGCTGATCGCTCCTTCAATACGATGCGGACCGTAGGCGTACGCCAGATAACATTAGGATGTTCATATAGCTGATACTCGTTAGCGCAAGGCTATCTGACTATGAAAGATGCTTATACAAAAAACTTAGGTATGCCGCGTCAACAAACACTTTTAAGGTCAACAATAGCTGTTAAAATATCAGGAATGTACGGTGATCGCCGGTTTATAACATTCTATTGACTCATCAAGCTTAGGATAACCAGCAGTACGCTTTTAATGCCCGCCATCAGAAGTTTTCTTGACTCTATCGGTGCCATAACCGGCATGATTATCACATTCATCGATGAAGAAAATTTTCATCTGCTATAGTGAGCAGATCTAAATTACGTGTTTTTACGCACTACCATTAATCCTAATCATGTTGGTTCGGAGAGCGGAGACCTTCAGTAGCAGATAGCTTCTAATATTTCACAGACTCACTGAAGACCAGAGGAGCCAGTAATGGTAAACTAGTTATCACCATCGTATGATTTCGTGAATCTGTCAGTCGTCTAACTAACGTCGTAGACAGTCTCTGGAAAAAGTTTTCACATGATGTATCGCCGCGTACTCAAATATATAGTTTTGTACATCATGATGAAATTTTGAAATGCTGGTCATAGAGCAGGAACCTAGAGCGATGACCGCTTTGAAGCATTTGACAAGCTTATTGATGCTCAGAGTAATCAGTAATGCCCTTGCAACCATCATCACCGTAGGTTCCTGTGACAATATCGGTCATAAAACTGGCATCGCTATCATACTGATTTAGGAAAAAAGCTTTCATATACGATAATGCATCGCTGTAAATCATATACTTTTAAGGGTTACCATGTAGTCCTAGAATGCCCGTTACTAGAGCGGAGACCCACGGTGATAGATGGTTTCTAGCATTTTTAGATTTATGAAGCCTCAGGGTAACCAGCAGTGTCCATTTACTCACCATCACCGTAGACATTGGTCACCCTATCGATTCTATTATTAGCTTTGTAGTCATGCACATCTTGGAAAAGATTTTTTATTATCGGTCTTGTCGTACACTCAGTTGTCTCTTTGTAAGTTCACCTATTCGGAATTTCGCCAACAGTGCACTCACTAGTGGCGAATTTCCCTACGACATTCGCCAATAGGTGAATCTCTAGTATGAAATTTATCAAAAAATATTTATTTTTGCCTTAGTATGTTTACCAATGGGCGACTGTCATGGAGAAATTTGCCAATTTGGCGAATTCCCAGTGTGAAATTCGCCAATAAACTTTTCTCGTCATCATGTAGTGATCAATTCGCGAGTCGCTAGTGTGTATTTCGCCAAATTTAATCCGTAGAATTATGGCCCAGCTAAATTGATGATAGAATATTTAAGTATCATAGGATGTGTATGGATCGTGGGTATGAGCATAGGTTAAGCGCATATACAACCCTCAGACTTGCACCCGCACCCATATCCACATCAAGTCAGCTACAACTAGACCATTTTTCGTTAGTATATTCGCCAATTAGCGAATTTCAGCCAGTTGGCGAAAAGGAAGATTGGCAATCATATAATTCCTCCAATCGACGTTACAGTTTTGACTGTCAACATGAATGCTAATAATGGAAATTAGAGAGTGGAAACCTATGAGTATGGCAGATTCAAAGAATTATATTGACTAGTTCAGGCTCAACATAACAGACAATATTCGTCTAGCAGCCACCACTGTAGGTCTTCATTTTTATACCGACTACCTCGTTAGCCTGATAATTATATTCCTGCATAAGTGTCTCGAATGCGACTACACTCTCAAATCAAGAATACGGTTTCAATCCTAGAGTTTAAGGCGAGCATGGCAGGTAAGAATATTAGGAGCTCACTGATATGGTCGATTTTGATCATTTTTCAGGCACCTACATGCTTGCATCAATCATTGGTGCTGTTACATCAGAGATTGGCATAAGTTTTCATGGTTCCGCTGACCCTTTTCTTAATTGAATCACAGTCATCAAGTATGAAGGAAACGCTTTATGTGTTATAGTACCGTCTAGTAAGGAGTATAGCTTCGACTATCGCTATGAATGTTAGTGAGACAACGATGACGATAACCTTAGGTATGGTTACGGGTTCACTATGTGAACCATTGGTACGGTTATTGCTACAACTAAGAAAACCGTACCTACGATTTCAGAGTCAATTATGATAACCATAGGTACAATTATCAGTTCTAGAGGGCTTTCGTGAAATATAGTATTTTCTAACACACTAGCAAATTCCTATGAAAGTTGAAGAAAGATGACTATGATCAGAAAATCTGGATCTGAATTCAAATTTTAGAAATGGTTAATTTGACTTCGGACACTAAGGAAAGGCTTTTTAAGAAGATGCTGATATTTAATAAAGAGTAATGAAAGTGAATGGATTTCCAGAAGCTTGAATCTGATATCAATTTATCAAGGTCCTACGTTCTAATTATCAATAAAATGGTTCCTTGATGAATGCTATAGTTTTTTAAGTATTAGAGTCGAATGCGTCAAGTTGCATTTCCCTTCATCAACCTATCAAGGAAATAGTTACTTTCATAATAAACACTTACTTAATCTAAAAACTTCAGTTTGAAATATTCAAAGACTCACTTTGAGTTCAGACTCTCCAGCGCCTGTTTACTTTGCTAACCTTTATAAAAGCCGTACTCTCTTAAAAGTGTTGTTTTTCGTGGCATTCATTTTGACCTAATAACTGTGCCTAGGAGGATCGTAGTTAGACCGGTAGCTGTAAGTGCGGTTATCGGAATTAGACTATCAGTCGTACCTATGATACTCCTAGCTTGACAACTAACGGTAAAAACAGTTATTGTACTTGAATCGGTATCCGTAGGTATGCTTATCGTAGTTATACCGGTGACCGTACGCATGGCTATATAATCTTGTTGATAACTATCAATGCGGCAATCATAATTGAAGTGGTAACCGTAGATGCATTTATCGTAGCTGCACCAATAGATTTACTTACATTAATCGTAGTTTGGCGAGTAACCATAACTTAGATGATAGTAATTAGATTGATAAGCATAGCTACGGCTGTTGTAGTTAGATTGATAACTCTAGTATCCGTGATGATAGTTAGATCCGTAACCGTATATAAAGTGATCTTAGATGTACCAGTAACCATTAGTACGATTAGCGCAATTGCATCGAAAAACCTAGGTACAATGATTGCAACTGTAGCAGCAACCATGGGTATAGGTATCGGTTTTCACCAGTGAAATGACCTACACCGTTGTATTTCTAGTCAATATCAATACTGTCCATATAGAACTACGAAAATTTGCGATGATAACCGGTTTCCGCTATTACTCAGACAACAGAAGACTGAATGCTTCCAGTAGTACTAATATGCCAGTCTCCATTATGGCCTTTTACAACCTTATCAGCTCGATTCTCTGTTTAACGCCAAAGTTCTGATCAATATTCCCCAAAATTAATTAGGACGAGGGATCACTTCTTCTAAGAAAATTAAGTACTCGAGTTACTGAGATGTACCGTATAGGAGAGACACCGAAATACAGAAAAGTGACCGGTGCACCGGTCCCACCGGCCCACCGTACCCCGGTGCACCGTCCACCGGTCTCACCGGTCCACCGGTTCACCGTTCACCGGTCTCACCGGTCCACCGGTTCACCGTTCACCGGTTTCACCGGTCCACCGGTTCACCGTACCGACCGGTGAACCGGTGGACGGTGAATCGATCGACCGGTGAGACCGGTGAACGGTGAATCGTCACCGGTGCATCCCTAATTTAGAATGAAGAATCTGGAAAGATTCTCTCGTTAGCATTGACAAATTGTTGGAAATATCCGCAAAAAAGAAATTCGTTCGAAACAGCGTGCTAAATCACATTGTTTTTGTTATATTATATTTACATGATCTAGTGATAGTGTTTGATACTACTCAAATCCATGAAAGTTATAGTGATTGAATGAAAGTTGTATAACAAACTAAACAAACTTATTTTACTATTGCTAGAAGTGTGAAATACTGAACCTCATCTATTTTTTCGACCTCTAATTGCTGGAATTATAATGTCATACCGCAATGTAGTTCAATCGAGACTAAACAACGTCGTTTTATTAAATATATCCATTGGATAAAATTTTCAAAGAAGTCTTACTTTTTTTGATGCTGATCAATTAAAAAATTATGTGTGAATTTCAACTTGGTATAAAATTTATCTAAAGAAGTGTACATCTAACAGTATAGCTACAGTGGCACGAGTATAAGCATATGAGCGTTGAAATTTAGTTATAAGAAGAAAGTGTTCTCGAACTGATTGTTTGCGTTTTTAATGAAAAAACGCCCGTTCCAACACGTTTTATGAAGTACCCTTGAACTCTAGCAAAAGCATATGGGTTAGAATAAGGAGGCATTCAAACGAAATTGTTTTCAACTTTTTTCTCGTCAGTAAATACGAAACAATTGATAAAACTTATCTTGCTGTTACCTGGACCAGATAAATGTGATATATCCATAATATTGTTGAGGTTTTCATAAAGAGATTTATTCAGAATCGCATAAAGTAACACCACATCTCATTTAAATCTAGATTTCGCTCTGATTTCTAGTCTTGATTCTGGTAGTCGATCAAAGAAAAGAATTAGTTCCAGTTTCGATAAGCCTGTGTCAGACAGGTAATTTAAACACCTGTTGAAGAAGTTTTCTATAAATAAAAAACTCTCAAATTTCATTGATTTATTCTATTTTTCAAATTAGACAAAAATTACTTTGAAATCATAATTGATTTATCGACATTTTTTCAAAAATTTAACATTAGAAAAACAAAGAACTTGTTGATTATGATGAAAAAAAATAAAAGAAATTGATAAATAACATTATAACAATTTGAATTACAAATTAATGATTGTAAGATTAATGCAAAACGTCTTTTAACATAAATCTGACTGATTAAAAATATTTCCAAATTTATCTATTGAAAATGTTGAATAAATAATACAATTAACACATCTATTTAATGATCAAAATGATATTAAGATTTTATCTCATGATAAATAGAAAAATATATTATGCAATCAACTCTATTAAATTAATGTAAAAGTGTTTTTTGTAGAACTTTCATATATTTTCGAAGAATATAATGAATGTAAATTTTAAATTGAAAGCTTTCAACTCCTCGCCCCATTATAGATCTTAGCAACTATTCTATATTATGTGGTATATATGAGTTCCATATATCGACACTAAATGAACTATGCTAACAAGCTTTTTCAAAAGAATAATAAAACAACTTTTTTAAAAATTTTGTCAAACACGATCTAAAAGGACTGTTGAAGTTATTGAGCTGCAGGTGTACATTTTCGTGGACCCGAAGAACAAAAAACTGAATCTGGACTCTATCAGCTCCTGGCTTCGACTCGAACATATACTAACTCAAATTTTATTCCAGCAATATCCATACACTTGAATCTTGTTGATGTACTTCTTATGTAAGAACTGAGCTTAGTATGATAATTGCCCTTTACTTTTCCTTCATACTCATTGCACTATATTGGAAGTGATACATTTCATGATCGACATTTATTCACAATAGGTACAATTCACAAATTGAAACATATACTGATTATTTTATTTTTTATACCACATCACAGTTTCGTTTTATCTCATGTCTTAATTTCACAGTATTTGTGCTAATAACTTTTTTTATTGATATTCTTTTTAAAGAAAAATGAATTGAAATGTAATAATTCTTATTGAATTAATAGTATACATGAAAGATTAACAATTACACTAAGGAGTCCTACTGATATTTATTTATTAATAGATAAACTAGAAATCACAACAAAACAAGGAATTAGGATGAAAGTTAGACTCAAGACTTAATTTTTCATAGCACAAAATAGAGTTGTAAATGGTCGATAAGTTTTTAACTAGTGTCGAAAAAATCGTTTAAATATCGATTGTCATTGTGAGATTCAATTTGTGAGAAGTCTTCAGAAAGATATATCATGTTATATTCATTTCAATGTATCAAGTTCTTCAAAGATGGCGAAATCATCTTCAAGTACAACTAGAAGAAATCTTTGTAAACGAAATTTTTATCGGATCGGACAAGTCTATACTATGAAAAAGTTGTCCATTTTGAAGCCTGTTTCGAGCATCGCAGTTTTTACAACTCCTTTCAATCTATAGCCTGCTGCCATGTCAGTATCAAATTAGACTGATCAGAACTATTGTTCAAAGAAAGACTATACAGTTTCTATCACTATTATGACTGTGAGATATAAAAAAAAACAATGTTTTTCCTTAGACTAGTCACCACAGAGACTTTTATTTCTAGAAATAAACAATATATACCACTGCTTTTCATGGTTCTTATTTTCAATTGTCTTGTTTTTCAAAACATCCAAATTTCCTATCATACCATGACTTAGATAACCGGCTGACATGTACGTGCTTAGTGCCTGTGCTGATAAAATCTATCACTCTGATAATCAGACTTGAGGGTGTGGGTGTGACTTTAGATCAGAAGAAAATTAACACATTCGCCCTTTTTTTAATGAATTAGTGAAAATAAAAGGAAAATAATCGTCAGAAGAAAAGGAGGAGAACAATAACTTTCTTAATTTTCGCAAAACTTTCTTCGCATCCGTTTATGTGTTCTTTAACAGTGTTACTCAATGATTAATGAGAATATCAAGAAAAGAAAAGTTTCTTCCTCCACGAATGATACTCATCTATTATCCAACGTATCTAAATAATATACTTTATGGTGAAGATTGATATTGAAATATTTGTAGATTTTTTTTTTCTAAGAAACTAATAACAAGATTAAATTGATATTCTAATTTGTGAGTTAGTTGTAAATGAAGATTAGCGAAAAATATGTTTTTGTCTAGTTGTTTATAAACTGTTGGATGTTCATCCGACCTGAATTGGCACTTTTTTTTCTTTTATTTCTGTTGTTGTTGAGGAAAATGATGGTATTGTTGACAAGTTTATTTTCAATCGGAAAAGAGATTTAGTTTTGATGAAGCAGAAAAAATAAAATATATTAAGTAAAAAACAGGGAGACAACTACATGTTTTTTTTTCAAAATAAAAAAAAAACAAACTCAAATAATATTTTCTTTCATTTATTTTTAGTAGATCATTTGAACAAAAAGCTTTTTTTTAAGAAAAAAGCTTTTTAAAAAAATCCGGATGTCTTTATCAATTTGTTTTAATTCATTCATTGTTGCATTTCCATATTCTCAAATTATTTTACCATCTTGTTTTACTGTTGTATGATGTTTATCTCCACATACTTTACTCATTGTTTCAGTTTTGTATATTTTCATTTTGATTTAATGATTATTGAATTTGTTTTTCAATAACACATCTTTCCAATTATGTTGTTTCTTGTTTCATTGTTGTTATTGTAACAGTTCTTGGAAATGCTTCATTAAGATCATGTTTTTCTATAGTAGAGTCAAGATTTTCATCACCATGATGACTATCTACAAACGATATTAATTTAAGAAAATTCGTTTTTAGAATAGGCTTTGTTTTATTTTTACTTTGAAACTCTGTAGTTGAGAAACAGGAGAAAAGTCAATCGAAATCAGTGACGATTTTTTCAATTGGGGAAAATAAACCATTGAATGGAAAATCATCATTATCATTATTATCTTCCATTTTAGTTTTGAGAATGAAAATTTATTTCTCATTGTTCATTTTTATTTTTATTTTAATATGAAGAAATCTATAAAAAAAAAGGATATCGCTAGACATTTAATTATCTCTTTGTCTTATTAATGACTTAATAGATGTGCGTAGGTTACTAATTGAGTTAATCAATCGAGATATTGCAAAGGTTGAATATCAAATGAAATCATGTCGATAAAATTTCTTAAACAATTATAAAGTACTCAGTTGCATTGATATCGTTTCATAAAATGAGATTATTTATCCATACATTATCATAGAATTTCAGTGGCTACTAAAGTGAAATTATTTCACACAAATGTATTGATTCTAAATTCTCGTTTTAGAAACGGATTTCTTTATCTTGAAATAAAAGAAAAACGTTTTAATGATAAGTTACTTTTTCAAAATGATCAATATATGCATTAAAAGTTAATAATAATGATAATAGAATTAGAATTCCAATTTCAGTTGCTTTTGTAACTCGACATAATTGTCCTATAAATTCCGGTAAATGGACTGCACCGGATAATGGATTTTCACTAAACAAGAATTAAAGATTACTTTAAATTAAATTCGGTTTCATTTTTAAATTTCATACCGATAAATGTGGTACATTGGATGCAGCACAAATATTAAATGGATTATATTCATCATAATTTAATGGATGTTCATCAATTGGATTTTTTTCACAAACATTTAATACTCTTCGTGTCTAAACAAAATAATACAAAAAAAAAATTATTTTTTTGTTCCCCTTCTAAAATAATTCAATCAAAATTATGTTTCATCTAACAAAGAATAAACTCATTTGTTTCCAATAAATCAAAAACACATGAACAACTTCGATCAACAGATTTGATATATCTTGAGTACATTAAAGATATGTTTTCTTTCTTGTTTTTTTGGTTTATTTTAAAACCTTTCAAAGTTGAAGTAGAAAGAATGAGAGTATTTCTTTTGAAAATGAAAGATTAATACTAAAACAGAAAATCTATTGAGTAACATCAGGTGTTGGTTCCAATTTCAATAAACGTTTGGTGAAGCTTGTTGCAGTTGTATAAATTTTTAATTTAAATGCTTGATTAACTGCAGATTTTAATTTTATGATTTTGTGCATTGATTGTAATTGTCAATAAGTAAAACAGACAACTAATTCATATCAACGTTTTTCATCATCTTTCGCTAAATCTTCGTTTTTGTCATTGACATTTGTCAAGTAACAATATATTCTTTACATATTTCAATTCATTGTTCATCTTGAAATTATTCGTTTTTTGTTAAACAATAAGCAATTTGAAGGCGTCTAACTAATTTTTCTAATTTTAATCCAAGTAGTAGATACAATAATTTTGGTCAATGTTCATTACGCCTTAATAATTAAAATAACTTTAAAATATTTATGAAGTAAACAAATAATTTATATATTTGAATAAAAACATAAAGATCAGGTGATAATTCAATTTCAGTATCATCTCAACTTACACCTTCAATTTTTATTGCATCATCAGTCCAATCTTCACCACTTCTTGCTATTTCATCAATATGAATGTTTGCAGCAAGTTTTGCTGTTCTGTTTGATATTAAACCTGCTTTAATTCTTGTTGACTTCTTGGACATGGTGGTAAAATTAATTTAGCATGTAGATTTGTTTCAAGTAACTAAAAAAATATATTTTATTTTGAATTATGAAATTTAACACGAGATTAATATTGATTAAATGTATGTCTATCTTAATACTTCATATCTAACATATCAATTAAATAAAGAACAAGTAATAACATCTTTGTTGAAATCTCAGTCTACCGACCTATTTCTTTTTTGACATAGAATATGATAAGTTTTCTTACTTTTTTAAAATCTACATTCAAATGGATATCAATCAAAGCAGGAACACTAAATTAACTATGACATGGTAATTTATTGTAATCTATTTTCAAAAAAATCTTATCTGTCAATATCAAAAGCAACATCGATAATTATCATAAACTTCTCTATCCAATAGTACGGGAAAATCTTTAGATAAAGGATATGCTAGACATAATTAAACATTCTTAGATATTATTTAGAACCTCAAAAGAATTGATATACTGGCACGAAAATTTATAACTAGATTTCAGGACTTTTAGCTGAAAATATTAGAAAACTATAAAATTTTCTATATTGTTTTGTTTTTTTTTCTAAAGACCTTCAGAAGAAGTATTAAGATGAGAATTTTTTTTTGTTGTCAATAATAAATTACTTTTTCATCAAGTGATTCCAGTGTACAAGAAGCGCAACAAATTTAATAATTTTCTCTTAGAAAAAAGAAAAGAACAATCTAAAATCTTACTTTGATTTCATTGTCTAAGAAGTTTAATGCATTCTTCAACATCTCCTAATAGCATTGGAATCTGATCTTGTAAATAAATAAAAGTTAATTTTTCCCAACAATCTTTACCATCTAATTTTGGTCGAACTTCTGTATGAAAACAAAAAAAAACAATATTTTCATTAACTTTTGTTCTATAAATAGGTAAATCAACTGTAAAAATAATTCCATGATCACCATTAATAAGGGCATACTTTATCATTTGACTATATTGCTTTTTCTTATGCTTGTTAATGAGCGCTTTTGTTGAGCATCATATAAAATAATATCATAATTTTCACGAATTAATAAAAGACGTGTATCAACCTAAAAAATTAATGAAAAAATTTAAAAAAAGAAACAAATTTAAACTTACAATATAATTTTTTTATCAAGAAAAATAAATTGATTTCGAGCAACCCATATAGAATTCAAATCAGACAAATGACGCCCTTCAGGTTGACAAGTTACAATAATTACAATAAATTCATATTTTACATATTAAAAATTGCGAATATATGATAAAAATTTTTCCATGTTGCTGCTGATCTATCGAACAAAGAGAAAAGAATTCAATGATGAACACATACTTGAATATTGTGTGTTCGCCTGCTTCGTGTGCTCACAAATGAACATGACAGAGACAAGGATGAAAAACAGGTCCAGACAATAATTTTTTTTTCTTTTCTTCTCTCGTCCGTAAGTTATACTTCATGTTGTCATTGATGATCAATGATAATATGACATAATGAGTGTGTACGTCAATTAAGCATTATCCATACACATACATTGAGATACTGTGATTGACTTTATCTCAATGTATGCGTGTATGTTGATAATAGCTTAATTATTATCATCTTTTCATCACTCTCTGACGAGAAAAAAAAAAGAAAATTATCGACTTTTTAACGTATAAATATGAATGATTTTCCATGTAAAAATCATTCAATTTATTGAATCAAATTCTAATCTTTTTTTTATATTTTAG
Source organism: Rotaria sp. Silwood1 (assembly GCA_905250075.1). NCBI lineage: Eukaryota > Metazoa > Rotifera > Eurotatoria > Philodinida > Philodinidae > Rotaria > Rotaria sp. Silwood1. The sequence goes on from CAJNOP010000489.1 coordinate 22,745, forward strand.
ATTGGCTGCAACGATACAAAATTATACAATTCAATTCAAATCAAGACAACAAAAAAATGTAGGTATCAGTTTTTATTTTTTTCTTCTTTTTTTTTCTTTATTGGATCATACAGAGGGTGGTAAGTCCTCTTGTGATCTTTTATATTCATGTTTTTCTTTTTCTTTTCTTTGTTGAGATGAGAATAGTTAGGGTGAGTGAGGTACGTTGAGTTTAGGGTTTCGCTTTATAAGAAGGACTTCCGGGTAGTCCCTAAAAGCCTGGCCAGGAACTGTCTTGGTGTCCGTGGCACACGATCGGGCCCCCAGACTCACTGACATATGACATCGGATGGATGCATGTGAATGATGTGGGTCTTCCCGCGCGTGCATGAGCTTTACGCTCGCCACGGCTTCACCAGGATGGTTCCTGGTCGCGCGCGCGAAGAGAATAGAATAGCAATGAATTCATTTTTTCATTCAATCGCGATTTATTTGTAAGAGAAAGAGAACAAAAAAGAAAATAAAATTCATCATCGTATTGAATTTCATACGATATTAAATTTTTGTACTCGATGATTTCCCCAATCGACGACATAGAGATTGCCATGTCGATCAAATGATAAACCTATAGGATAACTGAGTTGATTCGACTGTGCTCCTTCAGCGTTTCCACCAACAATGACACTTCCCTGTGTGGCTCCTTTTGGCCAACGCATGATTCGATGATTCTCATCATCAATCACATATACAGTACCCAATTGATCGACAACAACTCCTTGAGGACAATCTAATTGTGTGAGACTATTTCCTTGTCCTTGACCACCGGCTACGACAATGCCTTGTATTGCACCTTCTTCCCATTTCATTACACGATCATTTCCAAAATCAGACACATAAACTGAATGATCTCGATCGACAAATACGTAGTGGGGCCCAGTGAGTTGATCAAGACGATTTCCTTCTCCATTGCCACCTGCAACTACTGTTCCTTTAGTGTCACCAATTTTATATCGTCTCACTTCATGTTTTTCATCATCAACGACATAGGGATAACCATTGTCGTCCACTGTCAAACCGATGCAGGAGATATTTGAAATAATTGTTTCTCCACGAGTACCATTTCGACGAGGCCATCGAACTACTCTTTTATTCTGCCAATCGCTGATGATGAGACAATCGCTCTCTTTGTCGATAATCACATCTAGTGGGCAGTTTAACTGATGAGCTCCATTTCCTTCTCCATTTCCACCAGCAACTACTTTTCCATTCGTTGCACCAGATTTCCATTCCACAATACGGTGATTTCCATAATCAGCGACATAAATCGTTAGATCGTCGTCGACGTACAAACCCCATGGCCAATGGAGTTGATTGGTTTTACTGCCATGTCCATTTCCTCCAGCAACAGTGATACCATTCTGTGACCATTTTGCATTCCGATGAATATCAATGGAACTTGCACGCATTGGTACTAAAATGAAACAAAAGTATGAAGTAAAAATAAATACCGATTTCATTGCATTGAGTCCTTCTCATTTGTTTTAAACAGTATTGAACTGCTCTCAATTACAAAAGCTTTTTACGTATGAACTTGATTAGAATCTGGTTTTTCTCAATGTTGAAAACAAATATTGTTGACGTTTATCAAATATTTTGAAACTAACTAAAATTTAACTGGTAATGTGAGAAATTGCGATAAACTCGGATTTTATCGTAAATGAAATTTTCTTTTATATCAAATTTTTCCAACATATTCACTGATTTCGTTAGTTCGAGTTTGAAATATATTTAAAAATTATTTCATTTTTTATTGTTTGGATTTTACAATAAAATGAGTTATAATAGAATTTGAACGTAAGGAAAAAACAATTTTGTTATCAGTTGATAGGAAACAGTGTATGATTTATGTTCGTGACACATTTCTGAGTGAAATGAGACAAAATAAATTTGCAACTTTTATATGAATTCGTTAAAAACATCTTGCTAGATAATAACGATAGTTAATTATACTTAACTACCATGTATAAGACGTTTTTGACTGATTCATATAAAAAAATTACAAATTTTTTGTGTAAGTATTTTACTTTCTTATTCCATTTACGAGTGTGACAAATATAAATCATACATCATTCTAAAGTATTTTATGCCATTAATTTTGCATCATACTTATTATTGAGTAATTTATTCCTGAATCTCAAACAAACAAGTAGTTTGAAAAAAAGGCTAATCGAAGTACTAAATAAGATAAGTTTTGATAAAAAAATACGTAAGTTCAAATTTTAGTAGATAAGAAGAACTCAAAAACAAATCTTTCCCAAGTTCAAGAATATTTGAAGAATCTGTCATGTTCATTATTCTGCATTATAGCACAAACAATGATCTATATACGAATCAATCAAATCTTTTATTTTGAATTCATTTCTAATGTATTACAAATTTTCAACTTAGTAGGGTATGAAACACGGTTTTTTAAACAATAGTAGTTTCGATCAAGGATCGATTTCGAACTTTCTACAATTAAATATTTTCGCTTCTTTACAAGACAATATGAATCTTCTATCGAAACCTTAATCTAAAATATTTACAAGTTTTTGTTTTGTACGTTATTCAATAGGTATAAATTTTTGGGGATTCTCACAAAAAAGCAACGATCGTAAAAGATTTCATCATGATTTTAGCTATTCTCAATAGCAATAAGTGTGAAGATTTCTTCTTCAAATTTTTATTGTTGGTCTAGAATTTTCTAAAGGTTGATATTGATATTGATATGAGCTTTAAACTAGAAACAATACTTCTATGATTATATCTTGTATGGACAGTTACAGAATCGATGAAGTTAATAAAAAATGTCATGCAGTTTTATAAACTCCCAAAAAATAATTTAAATAATTTCATCCTTTTTAATTTATCTATGAAGAATCTAGCTATAATCGAGATCTTGATTAAATTTAATACTATTTAATCAATTTTCATTTTGATTACATGTAATGTCATGTATTTTTAATACGTTTAATGTCTCAGTGCAATTGGAAGAAAGTACATTTTAGTATTATTTCTTTTCTTCCATCGACAAAAAACAAATACATGTAAAACGGTATGAGACCTTTAATTATGTGTCAAACAACTCGAAGATGAGAGCCAGAATCAAAACAACACTTTCTGCTCTCTAAATCAAAGAGATTATGAGACATAAAATTCTAGTAGGCAATTTTGTGTTCTGCTTATTCATAATGATACAGAGCTATATGAGATGCTTATTAATATTATAGATTTATTTCAATTAAATCAAACTTCTCAAATATTTCTTATACACATGGAAATGATCAGTCTGATCGGCTACTTTGCTTCGTTTTTTTGCACATAAACTTCAGTCTTATTTTAGAACAAGTACAGTCAACATTTGCTCTATATTTGATATTATATAAAATCCTATTCATTATTTTTCATTTTTCTATATTAATAATATAAATAACAATTAGTTTTAATTTTAATTTTTCTATGTTGGTAATATAGATAACAGTTAGTTTTATTGCTTTTATTTTCTATATCAATAATACAAGAATCTTAATTCTCATTTCTTGTTTTCTAAATTGGCAGTTTAGAAATTTTTATTTATTATTTCTGATTTTTTATATTGATAATATAGAAAATCTTATTTTTGAATTCTTATTGATTTTAATTGATAATATACATATCAGTTAGTTTTAATTCTTATTTTTCTATATTATCGATATAGAAAAATACAAAATAAAAACTAAGATTTTCTATGTAAACAATATACAAAAAATAGAGAATAAAACAAATTGTTATCATTATTACCAATGTAGAAAAATAAAAAATAACATTCTCCATATGACCAATGCAAAAAATAAGAAATTAAAATCAGCATTTTCTAAATTATTATTATTATTATTATAGACAAATAGGACATAAAACTAGCTGTTTCTATATCATCAATATGGAAAAATAAAAAATAAATAGGATTTACTATTTTATCACTACAGAAAAATGAGGAATACAAGTAACCGTTTTGTACTCTATTAATATAGAAAGGTGAAAAATAAAAATAACCGTTTTCTACACTATTAGTATAGAAAAAGAAGAAAAAAAAAAACTGACAAAAACTATTCGAGTCTTTTTCTCAGGTACTGTTCTTCATCGGAAAGCTGATGGAATCAACTATTCTCGAATAAGAGAAAGAAACAGGACAGACCGTACACGATCAGATACTAACAGACAAGATCGACATTATGTACCGTGTATGTTTCTTTTTTTGGATCTTATATGATCTGTTAAGATCTGACAAGAAGGATCCAGTCTGTCCAAATCAGTGTCTTAATCATTGAGTCTTGTAAGATTATTTGCTGACACCGCACAATCAAAATCTGAGAACATCTTTAAAAAAATGAACATGTAAGATATTGTCCGCTATTGTAACAAGATCATAGAAAAAACCTTATAGGAGTAAGACCTCATTGGATCTTGCAGGATCTAATATCTGTTTTTTTCGGGGTGGGTGTGAGTGTGGCTATAGATGAATCATTTACCCACCCATCATGGTAAGAATTTGAACATATAATTTCACCAACATAAAATCGGAAAATTTAATAAAAAAGTTACTTTTCCATAAAGGTCATAAAAACAGATCAGTTGTTAATTATGAATTGATTTGGAAATTCGCCAATAATAGTAAAACTGTATTCTGACTTTAGATAGCCTATTATCCAAAAATATGCAGCACTA
>CAJNOP010000489.1:27566-62232 GCA_905250075.1 Rotaria sp. Silwood1
TTTACAAAAAACCAAAAATTTCGCTTTCAATTTTGCAACTTATGTCCACATGGTTTCTCACTATAGACAAGCCAAGTGAAATTGAAATATAAATACTGATATGATTGAAACAAGAAAAGAACATATCCTATTATTCGTATGACAGAAAAATATATTTATTTACCAACGCTACTTATCTCGATAATCTTGCATTTCAAGCTTTTCAACAGTAGCCGAGAAAGTGTAAATTAAATTAAAATAGACTCATATCTATTCAATAACTTCACGAATTGCCACCTTGACGTATGTAGATTAGGTTTCGTTTTTAGATTCTTTTCTCCTAAGTTCTTATAACTGAATAATTGATACAGCTGAGTTTATTTGAAAAAAATTATTTACACTTGAAAAATTTTCAATATAATCGTATGAAATGATCACTCGTAAAATCTGAAAAAGACTCATAGCTTCAGATTGAAGTAACAATGAATTTAGCTTATTTAGAAAATAAACAAATGTTAATCAAAATTAAACGGGTTGAAATCAATCAATTAAAATGAAATTCTTTAAGATATTTAAAATTCAAATAAACTAATATAATTCTGTTTTTAGAAATATAACTGATTTCAATCATTATTTTTATAGAAGATTCGAAAACAAAATCAAATTTTCTTCAGGTGATTTGATTCTTATTTTAATCATATTAAGGGAGGCCCCTTCCCCCCTCAGAAAATCCAATTTTTCGGAGACGAGTCGAAATTGAAGTTTTATCGTAGGAAGATGCATCGAAATCTCCTCTTTCAGAACATCTATGGTTTATCAAAAAATGAATTGATTTTGGCGAACTGATCGTCTAAAACTCGGCTCCTACTGTCATATTTTTCGAGAAATTCTCAGAGGTTTTTTCAAGCTTTTTCGATTTTTTTAGGCTACTTTCTGTTTGCATCAGCATCTCGTAAAGTTTTTTTCTATACAAATCACTAAGAGACTATGAATACTTTATATTGAGATCACATTTTTATAGCCTGTCTAGAACATGGATATATAAATCAGGTGATTTTCGGAAAAATCGATTTCTAATACTTATTTTCCGTTTTTCTCAAAACGAATTTTTTCGAGCATACCATTTACGCGGGCAAGGTTTTTTCAATAACGACTCCATAAATAAGGGATAATTTTTTTTTGTTGAATAGAGGACAGTTAGGGCTAGGTCATAATAGAGTCCGATTTTGGAATTTCTCTTTTGCTGACATAAAAAAGTTAGATATTTCATTTTTGTTAGCAGGATTTTTGGGTACAATTTCGTGGATTTTGCGGAAAAGAGTTTTTAAAAATCTAACAAAGGGAAATTCAAAGATCGGGCTCTATTACGACCTAGCCCCAAGGGTGCTCTACAATCTGAAAACCGCGCAGGCTTGTTAGCTCATATCCTTATTGTGAAATCCTTGCCCGCGTAAACGGCAATGAATCGACTAGAACTCATGCATTTCTTTGAGATTTGGGAAGATATTTTAACCATAAGCTATTCTAGTCAAGACTAACATTCTCGGAAATTTTGGTTGAAATCGGATGAAAAATAACAAACGAGATTTCTTCCAAATTTAAACGAACTGAAAGAAAAAAAATGTGGATCGTTGTCAATCATTAATTTCTCTTTTTGACTGCTGGGGATAGTTTATAATTGTTTTGCAGTGTATTCGTGTTTAAATGCAGATGCATACATTTCTTTCATTAGATCATAGCATCAAACTTCGAAATATTCATTTTTGAGTACAGTTTCAACAATGATCAATACTATGATTTTCTTCCTCAAATTTTTATTCTATTTCATTCGTAGTATAAAAAATTTTTCTAGAACTTTTTTAAACGATTTATATTCATTGTGATTTTAGAATTAGACGCAGTTTTTTTTTTGTTGTATTTAGGTTTGAATAAGATTTCCTTCTATACATCGAATGGTTATTCTATTATTGATGTTAAAATTTAATTATTTTATTTCATCACCCATGTAAATATTTTTTGCCTCAAAACGCGTCTGAAACGCGTTTCATTTGCGTGCGAAACGCTAAGAGTGAACGCGTTTGAACGCGTCCCCAATGAAACAAACGGAGCGTTTAAACGCGATTTATTTTAGAAACGCGTGTGAATGCGCTTCTAGCTTGACTTGCGTTCAAATGCATTTTTAGCGAAAACGCGTCTCAGATGAAACATTTAATGCGTCTGGACGCGTTTCATAAAAAAACTAAAAATTTTGAAAAAAATATGATAATCCATTTCAGATTCGAACTGAGTTGCCACCATCAATATTTTTTGATGGTCTTAGCCTTCCCTGGCAAATGGATTAGATTTTACCTTAAGTGACGACGATCAGATTTGAACAGATGAACCAGTGATTAGAAGTCGTTCATACATACCGCTGAGTTATACTAACTCGAAATCTTGTCTTATTCAAAATAAAATATATTTGAAGACGAATTTCATCGGTTAAATACTTTATTTTAACAAGATGTATTTTTTTCGAATTCAAGAGTCTTAACACGTAAGATGACTTTTTAGTTATTTTTTTAAATAAGTTTTTTATTTTTTTAATAAAATAACATCTTTTTTTATCATCTACTACACATAAAAAATATTACGATCTTTTTTATTGCACTGGTAATATGATAAATAATTTTATCGAAAAATTTAATGAATAGATAATTATTGACAACCAATGTAGTAGAAATATATGATGAAAAGTTACTAATAATATTATTTAAATAGTAGTATTTAACAATATTCTGAAAGGGCGTTGCATAGCTGGAAACTATTACAATATTATCTGACTATTTTTCTTACAAACTTTAGAGAAATATGGACTGTTCACCGTATGTTTAATTGAATTTTGTCTATTTTAACGTCATCTCAACATTCTTTATTAGAAGTCTAATGAAGTTTAGATGAATAAAATACATGTAAGCTGATGATTTTGATTATGCAGTTAACTCTTCTAGAGCAGCAATTTTTGGGTAAAATCGCGTCCGATACACAAAAAATAAACACTTTCAAAGGCACTCGAAAATATGATTGCGTCCTAACGCGAGCGAAAAACATATTTAAGACACGTTTGAACGCAGTTCGTAAACAAAATTTTTTAAACGCATTAAATTTTTTTCAGAAACGTGTCGAAACGCGGTTCATTTTTTTCTGATTGCGTTTAAACGCCTTGTATAGAAAACCTGCGTCCAGACGCGTTTCAAAATTTTTTCTAACTGCGTCTCAACGCTTCTCATATTACACCATGTTTGAACGCGTTCAGTCAAACTCTTATTAAACACGTACAAACGCAATTTCAATATGAAACGCGTTGAGACGCGGTTCATAGTTTTTTTACAATTGCGTTTCAACACGTTGCATACAAAAACTGCGTTCAGACGCGTTTCAAAAGTTTTCTAACTGCGTCTCAACGCGTTTCATATTAAAAATGCATTTGAATGCGTTGTGAAACCGTTTTTAACTGCGTCTAGACGCGTTTTGTTGTGAAACCGCGTTTCAACGCATCGATCTTGCGTTTCGTGATTACATGGGATACTATTCATTATTGCAAGTGTTTTAAAATTTTCATCTCAAAAAATCTTGTCTATTATTCTACGAAATTGTCTCTAAGTTATAGAAAGCAGTGAAACAAACAAGTTTTTTTTTCTAACAGAGAAAAAGAAAAAAAACAAGATTAATTTCTGTTTCATTGATTTTAAAGTGCTCTACAAACATACAGATCGACAAAAGAATAAATACAGTCGGATTGAATAATAATCATATCGAGAAGTCTATCCCTTTTTTCTCTATTATACCATATCAACTGTCTTTTCTCAATATTATTATTGCTAGTATTGTATTCAACACATTTCAAAATTAAAGAATTTCCGATCATCTCCAAAACAACCTGTAGTTTTTCAAAAAAATTCAAGACTGTCGGAAATATTATTGAATCACTACGAAGCGAGTATCTTATAAATTATTTTTCATTAAACTTTCATCATCAAGAAAATTTAAATGATACATTTTGATACGACCATGTTTATTATATTTCACTCATGGATTTTTTCGACGATCAGTTTATTTATCTAACAAATAAAGTTCATTGTTCTAAAAATTATTTTTTTTTTTAATAATTATCGAACATCAATCGAACAATTTTCTTCAATAGGAGACTTCAACAAAGACGTACATTTTTAAGTATGGTCATTTTTACTTTTATTTGCGATGCGATGGGAGAAGGGACGAGTGATAGTCGTCGATTCGCCAAACTGCTAGATCCGTTAGTGTATGCACGAATGAATATCGCTGCATATCAATTATTAGTATCATTGAGACATATATATATAAACGAGTTTTGGAAACTAAACACCAATGCATCGTCTTATTATTCAAGAATAACAAAGGAACTGTTTTTACATCGAAAACGATAGGATAATAAATTTTGCGATGGTGCTGTCGCACCAATTATTTGGTTACATGTAAAAGTTCTTGCCTGTTTTTTAGAACTATAACATATTCCCTATATTTTCTTTGTATACTTTATCTTCCTGTTCTATTTTTCTATACCGTGCAAGAACTCACTATGACCTTGTCTTTACGAAAATGAATTAAATGAACAACTGAAAGTAGTATGATACATTACTGTACAGTTGAAAAATTAAACGTGCGCTTTGATATACTTTTATAGAAGACCTTTATCATCTTCATATGTTAATAATAGTTTCGATTTTGATGGATGAAGAGAAATTATGAAATGTGAAGGAAATTATTGAGAAAGTACTTTTCTTGTTAGTTCTTTTTATACTTAATTGTTTATTTACATAACTCTTTTTCTTTCTTCTTTTTCTACATAGCTGAATAAGATTGTTTCTGCCTTTTGAGTAAACTTCAGTATTAGTGAAAAAGAATCAGTGATATTTTAGAAATCACTAATTTCTCGGTTTGTAATTTAAACCCTGACAAATGTCTTCTACACTATCAAGAACGAATGTTTCATAATGTTTTTTGCCTTTCTTCTCTTTTGAAATCCACAAACACTCCTTTTTGTTCTAAAGCTAGTCTATCTTAGAAAAAAATTTCAGTCTTTCCGAAGAATCTCTTATTGACTTGGATAGTGCGCGAAAGTTTTCTATCTTTCTGTATATTTCTCTGTTGTGTTGCATCCATTTGTTACAAAAGATAATTTGAACACAGTTAACGTACCCTTATTTGACAAGCACGAAAACTGTAAATTTTTTCGCTGATAGGACTGAAAATTCTCTATTATTTGATACGCTTGCGTTTAGGTTTATATTTATGCATTGAAAAATAATCCAAGTATTATTTAAATACTCTTCTTGGTAATTAAGAAAAAAGTGAATTTTGTAACTGTCCGTTTTTTGTTATTTACTTCGCAAAGTCAGAGTGATAAAAAATGTGAAGCTTCATCAGAAGATATAATTACTTGTTCAAAAATTTATTCGTATGTTGCTAATAAACGAGAAATGCACAAGAAAGTGATAGGAAAAAATCTAGTTTTTTATGAATCTGAGTGAAGCTGTAACCGAAGAAAAGATCACTACTCATTCACTCTCAACAGATCTCACATTCATATACACACCCACATCAATCTTCAAAGAAATTGGTGAGATATCACTCAAACATTTTTTGAAAAGCACTTCTGACTTGAGCTTGGTTTTCTTTCAAAAATCAGTCTTTGTTCAGAAGCATTCAAATCACGTGAAATAGGATGTATGTGTGACACATCCAAACTCATTCTAGAAGATATTTTATCATTTTACAAATGTGAGTTATGAGTAGGTATAATGTTCATTGAATTTCTGATGACAACATTCGAAAGCTTGATTCGAAAATACAATAATTTGAAATTTTTCAATTGGATATTCAATTGAATAAATGTTTTTATCCTATTTGTCCTTCAGCATAAATCGTCAATTTACACAGATCAGTGTATGACTTATCGACAAACATATTTTTGTGGGAACATTTCTAAACTTGATCTGAAAGTTGCAGTAATATCAACTAATAGATGTGAAGCACGCAAATGTATGACGCATAATTCAGGTTCATTTCACTATTCTGGTCGTACTTTTCTTATTTTCGCATCCAATCTTCAAGTTTTTACTACTTCGAAGAAACTGATGTTAGTGTACAATACATTTGAAGTTAAAATTCAGAGCTAATCGTTCAATTTTTCTATTTTTTTGGATTAGACTGTTTTCATTCTTTACTCTGAACAGATAAAGTTTTCAAGCATCAACAACACAATATGTTTATATTTTTTCCTAAAATGAGTATCCATTGTTATTATGAGTATTTAGCTTTCAAATCATATCTCTTTAAATGTTTAGGTTTAACTGACAACAGACGCAATCTTAGTTGTAAGAATCGAAAATTGTTGAAATACTCTTCATTGATATATTTTCGTTGATAACTACTAATAAGAACTAATGAATACAATCCATTTCACGTTGAACAGTCACATATAACATCATAAAGATAGAAAAAACGATGTCACTTTCTTGGATACGTTACTTTAGACTTAAGTTTCGATACTTAAATTAATTAAAACTGTCTTTGAAATATGAACTCAGTTAAAACTTCTCTCCTCTAAATCTAGTAAACATCCATATGCGCTGAACATAGACATTAGATTGAAATAAACCATAAATCTTAATTGAACATCAAATGAATATTTATATGTTGAATTTGAACTCTGACTGACATACAGAGCTATGACGAGCCATGAGTGATATCTTGAAAACATGATATTACGACAATAAATACCCATAACATAGGAGTGGATATATAAGCTTTTCTCATTATTAACTGCATTGGTGACAATCTATGCTTTCGATGTAAAACGATCGGATATCAGTTCAATCACTAAAAGTGATACTTTTAGGCGCAAAAAGATGTTCGAACAATTTTTCATGTCTTAGGATGTGGGTGTGTGTGGGTAGTGTGTAGGTGTGTGTGGGTAGTGTGTAGGTGTGGGTGGGTGGCTGGGTGTGGGTGTAGATTTTGATCTTTCATGAACTTACATCCACACCCACCCACACCCACACCCTGGTCGAATCGAATCGAATCTATTTTTTTCTCTTTCATTCTGTTGACAGTGGCCTCTTGATTTTTCTCATATATCGTTATCGACCAATGTGTATGAATTGGTATAAAAGATGATCGCTAATAAAGAACGTGTTATCTTATTCATTTCTTTTTTTTCTCAGTCTAAACGGCGGTCTAACGTTAGCGATTGAATTTTGCATGAATGCCACTAGCAACTATGTTAAACGTTGACGATAATTAGTCATCCACTTCTTCTTGTGCAACACTAACTCGTGCATAATTTTCGTCAACATCAACTTATTCAATATCTTCTATTCAACATGCATTAATTGAAGATAATACTTATTTTCAAGTGATTTTCAATAAAAGCAATAGAAGAATGAAAAACATTTCTCAGCACGAGGAGACAATATTGTTGAAAAACCCATAGTAATATAAAATATATAATATGTTTTTTAACTGAATCTAAACCGAATCGAATCGAATCTAAGTTCAGTCGAACCGAATCGAACTTTTATTATTCTTTTCGCGCGCTGGTCGGAATTAAAATAACACTTTCTGCTTTTTGAATCGAATAGACTGTGGGATATCAAATGCTAGAAACTATCGAATTTGAGTAGATTTTATTTTCTACTTATTTTTAGATGATATATATATATGAAGGTGATCAGTCTGATTGGCTACCTTGCTTCGTTTTTTTTGCACATAATCTTCAATCTTAGTTAGAAAAATGACATTCTTTGATTTATGTATGTCGTATTGAAGTTACTTCAAATGAATTCAATACTACACAAATATCAATTAATTACTGATGTAAGATCAATATATAAAATTATAGCGAATTTCTTTTATTTTTGAAAATATTGAAAAAGAATTTTTTTTTGAAAAAACGTAGACCGAATTTTTGAGAAAAATCAAACATCACTACATGTTTAGTATTGTATATGATTATTAGTCTGTTTTGAATAGACACTAAGAACAGACGACAAGATTATGGCAAAAAAAATCAGTGTAGTCAACATACGTAATATTTTATAAAAGATACAATACAAGTATTTGAAATATAAACAAAAAATCTCAACTTATTGCTTTATCTATTACTTTTCTTATGATGTTCGTCTGATATGTTCTTCTTTGAGATAAGTTTCATTGATAGTACTTACATTAGAGTCGTATATAGATTATATTCAAAATTTGTATTCTAAAAATCCAGTCAAGTCTTTGCTCGACTCAAAGTTTTGTTCCAACCAAAACGGAATATTCCATAGATATCTTTCATTAGTTACAGACCTTAATGTCGTTAGAAGAGATTAATACTTATATAAAATATGTACAAAGTTTATTCATAAAAGAGTGATATAAATATATTCGAAAATAAAAAATTCACGATAATTTTATACATAGAAATAACTTCGATGAAACATATATTTCTTGGTGAAAAACAGAGCTATGAAATGTCTTCTCGAAATTTTTAGGTCCAACACATACTCCTCTGAAAAAAAAACTTCCTGTAACTTAAATTAACAATGGAAGATAAGATTCGGATAGTAAATCTTTACCGTATTTTAGAAATGAATAAATTAGAAAAAAGTATGCTTATTTTAATTTAGCATAAAAAGTCGAGTAGAACGATGTCAACTGATTGATATTATGGTACAAAGGAAAAGAAAATTATATAAACTATATGCTTCGAAGCGCTCAGTAGTAGTAGTATCCTTTATTATTGTTCAATCTAAAAAGAATAACTAATCATGTATTTGGGATCAGCGCAAAAGAATTATATTGAACATATATTTCAACAAAAGAAAAACACATATAGCTGAAATATGTAAGGTCTGGCGTAGTTTATTGTTATAATTTCGAATTCGCTACGTATTTTGATCTAAAATTAAACTATGGTGACAAAAGCATCGAAATATTATTGAAACTCAAAAAAGAGTTTCTCAATACTCAAGCAAAATTGAAACAAACTAGGTGAGTGAACTCGAAGTTCGGAATCCAACGCTGTTCTAGAAAGGCCAGAGAAATTTATCCAGATGAGCGATTGGCATAGACTCTGAAATGTAAACTTCCCAGAGGTGGAGAATCTAACTACTTTCGTGAACAATCGTTCGGGAAAATTTTTGAAAAATAATGGGCGCCATATAGTACATACCGCGTATTTTTACGGTTGTCGGTTTTGAGATGCTTGATTTTTGAACAGTTATACCAACGATATGAAATATCACAATCCCAACCACAATAGGAAGAAAAAGCATACATCCACACACGAGTAATCGTGACCGCTTATTTCGTGTTCTACTATGCGAATCTAAAATTAAAAGATATATTCTGGTTGACAGTATCAATTACTTCATAGTTCTAAGCAATTTTTTTCTGATAAAATTATTTTGAAACTAGTATTTTTCCTACCAAAAATCAAACAACGCTTGAAGAATGTCGATCTGATCAAATTTTATGCAAAGACATTTTTTAATTGCACGCTTTATGAACCAGATTCTTTTAGTTGTGTAAGGAGACATATTTTGATGACTGAATTGGGGTTTTTCTTCTAGATTAGACTCTTCAATCATAAAAGTATTTTAATTCGATGCAAACTGTAAGAAAACTTTATAAAAGATGATAAAACAGACTCATCAGAGAATTTTTGCAAACGACTTTCAAAGATTGGCTCGCAGTTGCTATGATTTCACAGTGATGCATAAGCCACCATTTGTCATGTGCAACTGAAATCTTGGACAACAATTTGTTCAAGAATTATCATCTGAAATTCTACTCAAAGGGAAGCATCAAAGTTACTCGGTGTTCTAAAAGTTTCATCTCGTACAAGCGTGTCCTTCCGCAGACATTGACTTCGTTAGACAACTCATTTGTTGACCTCATTAGATAAAGCTTATATTCTTGAAAAACCTAATAACTTATAAAAAACATAACCGTATTGATGCAAAATAAGGTAGCCTTTAAATCGGCACGATACGTAGAGCTGATTGTCGCTTGGTAGCATTCGCTCTTCGACATTCGATAATTTTTAATGCCATTGCACACTCTTCGTAGTCATTTTGGTAAGAGATAATATCAGCGAGATCTTCATACGCAGTGAGAAGTGAAGCTTTATTGTGCGAAAGGGTGTGGGCCTTTTTACCACTCATATCCACAACCAGAATGAGCCCGAACCTTATGAAACGTGAATGAAACGTATTAATACTATTTAACTATAGCTATTCGTTTCTTTCTCATCCCTGGTGACGCGAATATAAAAGCTATAAGAAAACAAAAAATTCTATTTTGCTCAAAACGATGAATAGAAAGATGAAAGATCTACCATCTACATTGATTCCTTACTGATTATACGAAAAATATATATATATATCAATCCATAAATTAACGATTTGGTCATTATAACAAACTTTTACAAACGTGAAACATATTTTCCAAGAATGATGATGTCACTATATGACAATTATTCTGAACTGATTTCTCATCATACTCAATAATTCGAACGAGATAAAGACTCCTGATTAGACATGTGTGAAACCACGACTGGAAGTCAAGTTTATAGTAAAATATTCTATGGTCTCAAGAAAATGATTTTGTAATTCATATGAATCGGAACATCATTCAAGAGAAACAAATATGTTCTGAAATAGGTTTCTCTAGATCAGGACCGAAATCAAAACGACGTGCACCCTTAGATGTCTACCTTTGAGTAAATTCAGCCAATGCAAGAAGAACACAAAAATGTCTACCAGCATTGCCATAAATATAAAAGTATCTTAACAGTAACAGAGTAAGCAAACAGATCCTTGTACGATTGAATAGAATCTATTCAGACACAACGATTTACTCATTTATGAGGTAATGAAAAAAATGTAGTTAATTTTCCGTTCTATCATTGTTACAATTTTTGTTTTCGTTCGAACAATATTGAACTTTAAAGTATATACATCTATACTGTTGGAAAAAAGGCTTTTAACATTTTAATTATAACCTGAATCATGTACATATTACGGAAAAAAAATTTTCCGTTTCGGAAAAGTGTAAGCTATTTCTGCCGGCTGCTTCAAAAATTATTAAAACAAAAATGAATGAATCATTCAGGAAAAGCGTGACAATAGAGGAGTTAAATTTAATTGAATTTTAGTGTTTTCCAATTATGCCACTTTGTAAACCTAATTCTACTGTATACATATAAAATACATAGAGTTAGCATAGTCTATTATTCTATTTTTTATTTTTGCTTCGCAAATAGCTGATAGAAATGCAATAGTGTTACAATACTGAAGTATATAATCAGTTTCGATTCTATCTATATTTTTGCTATCTGTACATGAAACTCTAGTCTAGTTGAACTCGTTCTACGTAGTACAATACGTAAAACTTTGTAGTTTCAAACCTAATAAAATAAATGCATATCAAAACACATAATACACTTATACTTGACTATTAGCGATGATGCTGCAAGAACTCTATATACCCAAAAATATTTCATATATGAATTTGATGTTGTAATCACTATATTACTAGTTGTTGCCCATCTATCTAAATAATGATCTAGTTACTAAGAAGACTAAATATCTTGTAAGTAAGTACTTAACATGTTCCTGTTTAATCTACATTCATTCTCCTTCATAATATTGAGCAAACGTCAGAGATTGATTTTTCCTATTTACAATATGTAATATTACTTTTTCAGATTATCGATGAAAGAGAAGAGCTTGGGGACAAAGCGCTACTCTAATTTTTATTGAAACGCGTACAGCGGAAAGCACAAAGGTTAAATTTGAAAGCAGTCGAATAATATTATGATATGATCTTCTCTGGATTAATAGTACCCGGCGTGACCAAGTTTTTTAGTCATGATCACGAATATTCGATCATAATCATGACCATTCTTGCTGGCTTGTTGTGGGTCGCAATCTGTTTTCTTATACCATATTTATCATGACGAAAGTTAGATAAAGTTGAAAATAACTGAAATGTTGGTATCAATAACCAAGAAAAAACCTATATTCTGAATTGATTCGATTCGGTTCTATGGAATAATAGTATGTACATGTACTATCGCTCAGCTGTATTAGAAACCAAATATGCCTTTTTATTATGTTTTGTATTTTAGGTAGTAATGTTCTGCGAGATCGACTTTTTTCGATTACTGTTTTCGATTCCCGTTGTTTTAATGCTTGGATAATTCCTATTATGATTTTACTTCTCGTTTTCGAAAAAAACTATCATTACCAAACACTAGCTTCTATCAACGTTTTACTTTGTACAACGTGTGATGGTCTTTTATGAAAATCAAATTATCATTGGAAGTACATTTTAGTAAAATAACATTAAATGAATAATGAATGTACTTGTCTAGGTTTTGCTGATAAGTATTTGTTGCTTTCATTTTAATTAATAAGCAATGCAAAAGTCTTCCGAAGAATGTTGAGATCTATTTCTTAACAAAATAACATCTGATTGACTTCGACATTTTTTGTTTGAGAAAACAAATCGCGGGAAACGACACGCAAACAACGGAAAAAATTGGTCCAACAGAACACTAGTCGCAGAAGAAATTATTATTTGAAAAAATTTTAAATTTCCCTGAGTTCCAATCTCTCCACTAGCATTTATATATAGTAATTTCGATGAAGAAAGGAAATGAATAAAGTATCATCAAACAATTGCATTTCTACACGCTGTCTGCTAAGCAAAAAAGATAGAAAATAGGGTTTGCAAGCTCTATGTATTTTATATGCAACAACAGAACTATGTAGAAGAAAAAATTCTGCCGGCGACTTTTCTTCTTTTGATAAGCAAAAAACTATATAATATGAATTCCAATTTCTTTTTTAAAACATATTAGTAGATGGCTCATGTTGAGATGAATCCAATGACATATGTTTATCTTCAGATTTGACTGTTTTAATATTGAAGATATATTGACTTGTCATTCTGCTAAGAAATCAGAATGGGCTATAAAAACGCGGAACCGGTGAAACCGACAATTTTTTCCTGATAAGTGAGAAGCTGATGTTCAAATGCTGCACAATCTAAAGTCGAAGAGATCAATCTACGAGTGCACTAGCTGTAACCTATGCATATTTCTCACAATTGATAATTATAATGACATAGAGCCATGTCCCTGCTAAAAGCGAGGTTTTTGGTATAAAAGACATGTGTTCGTCTAAAATAATCGTTTGTGCAAAAAAAAGTCGATTTTTCTTACGCTAATTGTTTGATGATGCACCTCCAGTGGTGTTGTAAAATATTTTTTTATTCAAAAGCTCATTTCTTTCAAACTCTAACCTTCACCAAACAGACAAATGTTTTCCTTTGAATAGAATTTTATCAGAATTTCAGTTTTTTTTTATAAAACTTCTCAGTTTTATGGAGAATTTTTTTGACTTAATGTATATATAAAGACCAGCGGTAAGAAAAAAAGACTTAAGAGAATCACTAGACCCTGGTATTTTCTGTTAAGTCAAGAAATGCCATTAGAGATGTGGTGGATACCAAAAATGAGTGTTATAGATATAATAATATTGTTCTGGTTCAAAGGAAGAACAAGATATAAAGCTGAATTATCTTTTTCTTGGTAAATAGATGATCTCAATATGATTCCCTTGGTTAATGATAAACATTATACTGCTGATAAGTAGTCATTATTATCTTATGCGTTTCCTTTATAGTGCTATCGTTCAAAGAAAGAAATATAATTTAGAAATTTGTACTAAAAAAATGATTATACCTTCTCTGGTTCACTCTTATTAAGTCTCCAATTTCAAAGAATACTTTTTATGCGCTGAAACTGCCGACCTCTAGCAATCAGACTAAAGCTCATCTACTACTAAGAATCTCAAGAAATAAATTCCGTTTGAACGCATTCAAGAAGATATGTACGAAAAGTTGTATTATTAACCGATCTTTTAGCGTTAATACGTGTTGCTGCCATTGAACACGGTAAAACTGGTAGACTGTGCTGTGCAAGCGGGAAAAACGCCGTTTTAACGAAATTTAGCGCATTTTAGTGACTTTTTTCAAGAGTCTTGCCTGACGTCACAGGTAGAAAATAACGAGTTTTGAGAACATTTCATGATGATCCTAGATGCCTGATGCATAACAGTTATTGGAATCTTTACTGTAACTGTTTAGGATTATGTTCGGGCTTTCGAAGAATCAGCATTTCGAGTCCTTGCAAGGCAATGCAAATCATTACAAGTATTTTCACAGGAAAACAGAAGGATTCATTGATGATCTTTGTGTCACCATTCTTGAGCTGTCTACAAGTTCCAAGAGAGATTTTTTTCATATCAAAAGTACAAGATATAAGCAGGATTTACACTCGGTCCTACTCAAGATTTTGAGCGCAATAGCGAAGCAGCTTTTGGCAAGATTTGATCAGGATTTTGTGAAGATCTGGCTCAAATCTTCGTATAACGATTCTACTAGGACTTAAATCTACACGAGACGAGGATCTCAGCTTGAAAATAACAAGATTTCTCAGAATCCTAGAATGAATAATCTTGAGAAGATTCTATGAGATTTCCTGAAATCTGATCCATATCTGTTATCAGAATCTCCATTGCAGTTATGTAGAGGAACATCTCTGCTCATCGGTGCATCTCAAAATCAATTTTTGTTGTACCAAAGACATCATACAAACACCTATCGACCAAAACACATCATTTGAGTAACATCGCTTGACAATTTCGAAAATATTATTTGTCAAAAGTAGTTTTCGTTCAACATCCAGGATTCTTACCACATCTTCGATTTAGTAGTAGATTGAGCTGAGAAAAACTTAGCATGCAATGTAACAGCTGTTTGTCGAACTGCAATGTTCTGTTGACCTTCTGAACTTTCTTCTAATTGTGTTTTAATATTGCACACTAAAATACTATGAATTTACCAGATTTACTTATTGATAAGTACCAGAAAGCCCGAAATATTCTACAAACTCTATAAGCCGAAGAAAGAGATGTCATGAGAAGAACCTTCGAAACTTCATGCACTGCACGAACCACCGAAATTCAATAAAGTGAAGAAACTTAAAGATTTCAAGTATATCAATGTAGTCTATGAACTCATCTTAACAGAGGAAATCATGAAACTCAAGAGCTTATATGTAGAAAAGAACTTGTAGAAATTTAGAGAGATAGAGAAAGCTTTTAAACTCAATGTACTACACTAATGACATATGATTGTCAGGAACCTAAGTCTCTTAGGGTACTCCAATAATCAACGAAACTGAAAGTAATATGATAACAAAGGTCTATTACTTGTATGTTCATGTTGTCACTAAAACTTGCATGAAATAGAGTTAAATACGGAATAGATTGCAGATTAATTCCAGCCAACAGCTAAAACCTATATACACCCTCTACTCATAGATTATTCCGTTCTAGCTGCTTCCATTTCATAATCAAAAAAGTAAGTAAAAGTAACAAAACTTGTTCTGCTTATATAACATTAAGAAAGACAAAATAGTCTTTCGAAAACATATTCCAAGTTCAGAGAATAAACGAAAACAAACATCTTATTCATTGTCGGACGATGATAAAATTAACGCAGTATCTTGTTTCGTTCCTGATTTTTACTCAGTATTCAATTAGAATATGAGGTTCTAGTAATTCCATTCACTGTGAAGAGACACTTTGAAGAGCCATTCGGTCAATGATGCGAGAGTTTCATACATCAAGCTGTATTCCCTACTCGAGATAATGTGAGAGTACAAAATATCCTTAAAACACAGAATCATTGCATTCTTTTTATCTTTTAGAAAATGTCCACATGCTTTCATTAATATGTCATGGCAGAAATGCAATAGGAATAATAATCTCATTGTCATAAGAAACACAAGCTGTATGTCTATAAATAAATTAAGAAATTTATTCCAAAAAGATCGAGTAAGCCCACACGTGCGAGCTGTAGACAAGCGAGAAAAATTCTTCGAAAAGTTGTCATATGATCTACGAATTTCTTCAGTGCGCTGAGTGCCTTTTAGGTATGAGAGTGACTCTGTTTCCATACGTCTTATCATCATCAATCATGCTTAATTTCAAGGCGATAACCAACGATAGCCTACCTTTTGTCTCTTCAGCATTGACTTTATCGACGGATATCTAAAAGTATGAGGCATTCAAAGAATATCCGTTTTCTAGAGTGAATATCCTCTGACTTTGTTAGTGATGGAGGCGATTTCAATGGTTAGAGTGTTGTCGGTGGCTGTTGCATCTGCGTTACTCTATGAACAAAAAGATACAGGTATAAACAAAAAAATGTGGCACTAAGAAATGGCTTGTATTACTTGAATGTTGGTAAAGTGTGTCTCTTCTTTTGTTACATCTGTACCCATATCAGTCGCTGTCGAAGCATCTGCAATATAAAGCAATCACTTTGTTTTTTAAGAGAACAGGCGTGAGTGTCTAAAGGTACGTGTGTTAGTGTAAAGGTATCACATCTTCTCTTTAGCCTTACTTTCACCCACTCCATCACCACATCTTTTGGATTAGTCTAAGTAGATACCTATGTAAATCTATCTAATTTTTTTTGAAAAAATAAGAACTTCTGTTGTTAGAGTTGCTCTATCGCTATCTGTAAAAATACTTACTGAGTTTTTCTTAAGTTTAACTCAATTGCGGAGAAAATATCAGTCACATATTCCAGACCCACGCAAAAAGGGTGTGGGTGTGGGTGTGTGGGTGAGGGGTGTGGGTAGAGGTGTAAGCCGATAGGCTGATCGGCGGCGGCGCCAGTTTTTTTAAATTTTTTTAAAATGCTCGGCGGCGCAGATTTGATATTTCAAGATTGCACAGCGGCGGCGGCTCGAAAATTGTAAAATTTCGAATACCATCGGCGGCGCGGCGGCTGCAATTAAAGTGTCTCAGCGGCGGCGGCTTGAAGTTTAAAAAGTACTACGTTATCATAAATAAATTAGTCTATAACCTTGTCTACACGAGGAGGATAATGCAGTATTCAATTCGTATTAAATCAATTCGTGTCTACATTTGTCAATTAATGCATCAATCAGAATCCTTGACTTTGAAATGAATCGTAGTTTTTGTTCACTTCAATCATAGAGGAATCGCTCATTGAAAAAATCCAATCAGACTTTGATTGGTGCATCAACTTTAATGTGGTTCTGAATAGTGCAATAAATTTAATGCACTTTATAAAAGTGTTTTAAATGTTTATTAACTGTTTAACCAATCACGTTTCTTAATTTACCATCAAAATTTTTAGTGTAGACAAGGCCTATTTCAATATCTCGGCCTTTTTATCTTCAAACACATATGTGGAAAAACTTTAATTCACATCTAGACATAATAAAAAAAAAAAGTCTAAAATTAAAAATAAATATAATTGCTAGGGTAAATAATAAATGAAAAATCACCACCACGATTGTTAATAAGTAAAGGCACTTAGCGTATTCAAGTTTGTTGTTTTTATTTTGTTTTTGTTAATCAAAATTTAAAATGCTCGTCTCTTCTTGTATTTATTAATATATCTAATATAAAGACATAAACAACTGAAATGATAACTTAGAATTTTCAACCAACACAGAATTAAGGGTTTGTTTACAATTTAGAACCCCAAGCACCTGACTGGTCAAAGAACCAGCACGAAAGTGAAGTTGAAGACGAGGAAGATAATGAAGAAGAGATTTATTGGGATTCTAAGATGTCAAAGTACCGAATTAAAGAAAATATAAATAAAACGTTTATTTATGCTAGTTGCCAGCGGCGGCGGCGGCTCGAAAATTTTAAAATTTTGAATACCATCGGCGACGCGGCGGCTGCAATTAAAGTGTCTCAGCGGCGACGGCTTAAAAATTTCCAAAATTGCTACTGTCACGGCGGCGGCGGCTTAAAATTTTTCGAGTCTGTCGGCGGCGACGGCGGCTCAGCCGCACGGCTTACACCTCTAGGTGTGGGTGTGAGAGACCAGAATTTCGGCCCACGGAATTTTCGGCCCGGTCCGATATTCCGGTGATTTTTCGGGCCGGGCCGAAATTCTTGGTGGACTTTCGGCCCATGACCTCATTGATCCTAAAATAAAAAACCTGATTTTTTAAAATTAGTTGCTAGACATAGTAGTGCTGAGCAGAACGCCATAGTGCTCAGCAATATGACGTCGCGCTGAATGGTATGGTGCAGTGCTGAGCAGGACGTCATAATCGTCAGCATTATGGCGTAGGTGTGGGTGTGAGTGTGAGTGAAGTGTAGGGTAGTGTGGATGTTGAAGGAAGAGACATCCACACCCCATGCCCTCTGCTCAGCACTATGCCATACCGCACAGCCCTATGACGTCTTGCTCAGTACCACGCCATACCGCTCAGCACTACGACATATCGGTGAGCACTATGACATCCTGCTCAGCGCTACGTCATATCGCTGAGCACTGTGGCGTTCTGCTCAGCATTACGTCATATCGCTGAGCACTATGACGTCCTGCTCAGCACTACGATGTCTAGCAACTGATTTTATAAAATTAGGTTTTTTATTTTGGGGTCAATGAGGTCATGGGCCGAAAGGCCACCAGGAATTTCGACCCGGCCCGAAAAATCACAAGAATTTCTGGCCGGGCCGAAAATTCCGTGGGCCGAAATTCATGGAACCCTGTGGGTGGGGTGTGGGTGAGTGTGGGGTGTAGGTGTGGGCGTGGGCGTGAGCGTGAGTGGGTGTAGAGTGTGGGTATGGGAGTGGGTATGGGAGTGGATATTCCCTTAAGGCACACACCCACACCTGGTATGATTGAATAGTTAAGATGCTTGACATCCACTCACAAGTACTGTGTTTGGACCTTGGCTTCATCAGTCATAGATTGACCTTGGAAAAGTTACTAACGACTGCTTTTTTTAAATCACCTATTCGATAACAAACTGACTGCGTGATTGACATACACTATCAGCCTTTGTGGCTAGTATTAGGTTAGTCAGTATGTATGGAGAGCTTAAGTGATTACGCAGGAGAACTTTGAGTCAGGGCAGCCTGTTGTTCAGACCTACGTTTAGTAATAGATGTAGCAAAAATATTTGGCTCTCGAAACTATTGTCTGACAGTGTCCTATACCGGGAGGTAGTAAAAAGGCACGGTATTCTTCTTCTCTTCTAAAGTTTAGCTAGGTTGGATACAGTGTGGGTTGCCATAAACAGTTGGTCTCATCTTTTTTTTCTTCCAGAATTTAGGTTGAAAATACTCACAGTTTATTTGTTTTCCTGAATCTTGTTGTTCTTCTTCGATATCACGTTCTTCTTGGATTTCTCGAACGTAGATAAGTCGATCCCAGTCAATTTGATTATTTTCAACAATGATGCTTTGATTTTTATCTTTTTGAATGATTTTTTGAAGTTTTTGTGTAATTTTATCAATTTTTTGTTTAAGTTGATCAATATCATTTTCAACAAAAGTTTCTTCTTCTCGACGTGAACGAACTTCTTTTGTAATTAATTCAAGTTGTTTGGTTATTCCTGTTCGTTTTTGATCGATTAGATCGATAAGTTGACGATGTGTCTTTTCTGCTGCTCTTTCAACTTTGTTGATTGTTATTTTTTTCCATTGTTCAATTTGAGCGAAAAGATTCGATGACAAATAATTTGATTTTTCTAACTTTTGTATTTGATCAAGAAGTTCATCATGAGATCTAACTACTTCGTTATCGAATTTTATCGCTAACTGTTTTTCATGTTCTCTGAAATCCTTTGGGCAAAAGTATTTATTACATCCAATGCAAACGCGAACTCCTGGTAATTTATTGCATACTAAACATAAATTTGATTTATTTCCTGTTGCCATTTCTTTTAGAAGAAAATCAATCGAATTATGTTATTTATTATGAAAATATCTCGATCTAAAATGAATTCATATGAATATTTATGAACAAATAAAATGAATTGCTTTACAAAGATAGAGAAACAAGATTATGTCAATCTTAAATGGGCTTCTATGTTTACGACTTAACAATTACACTTGTTTTGTTTAAGTTCCATTATCTCAAATATTTCATAAGTTCTCTCGGACAATGAATAAAATCTTTTGAAATAAAGCAGTCTATGTCGATAGTTCAGTCAATAAAATATTTTCTTAAAAAATGACTCGTAGCTAACACTTGAGCATTTTTTTATTTCGTTAGTTTGTCTATTGCTTTATCGTGATATGTTACAGCTCATTAATACAAGACAGGACAGTATTATATATATATAGGATAGTAAAGGATTCAAGTTCTACCAAAATTAACTAACAATTAGCAACAATTTATTCTCATTTTAATTGCGAATGAAAAAAAAAGCAGAAAAAGTAGCTAATTTCGACCCTTGTCTATCGAGAGTTTATTTGCTTATATTCTACCAATTTTGTTTTCAGTAAATAAATGTAAGACAATAATAAAACAAATGGTATGATGGAAAATTTCAAGCATTATCACAGTATATTATTACCTTTTTCGAAAATAAAATATTTCTACAATGATGAAAAATTTAGAAAACTTATTTCGAGAACAATAACAAAATTAACTCTGTGGAAATCTACTGCTGAAAAGATTTTCGCTGCATTCCATTTATTTTCACGCGCATAATCAAAATAGGTAATTATTTTTGTTTCATCTAAACATCTAGAATTATAACTCATAAGAAATCACCCGACAGAAGTGGTAGAAATGTTAATTAATCAATGTTTCGTTTTGAAGAAATACAGAATTTCATTCGAATAAACTTGAGCTGATTTGTTTTGTTCTAACGAAATCAGCACTGACCCAAATTGCATCAATTGTGATTTCATGTAAGAATTTAGCATATGAGTATGCAATTGAGATTTGGCTATCTATTTGGAGAGACGTTGGTTAATGTTTTAGATTTGACCATGCCTCGAGTAGATATGCTATTTAAGACATATAAAGTGAAAAACAAAAGTACTTCCAGATGAAATATTCGAAATTTCTATCTAGTTATCTAGTTTATATTTTCATTTTATTTCCTTCGATTAAAAATGAAAAGTTATCAATGAATAGGCAAAGAGATATTACTGTTAGTTTTCAAATATCCTTTTATTTTATTTCTATCATGGAAATTGAACAAATCTCATAGAGACTATGAAAATCCAAAACATAAATGACAACAACCAATAGGTTTTCATGCTCACATTTTGATCGGAAAAAATGTTTCTATACTCAAGGATCAACTATTTTGAGATAGATGACGGCAAGAAGAAAAATATTGTTCTCATCTTTAAAATATTAATATATGTGAATAAGATTTTGCTATTAACCTCTTAATTCACTCAAAATTAAGTTTAGATGATTAGCGTGAACGAATATTATATTATTGTTTTGTATGATCAAATGATTAGCAGGGAGGTTCACTCCTAAATAAATTAGATAACATCATGCTAATGATGTACGGGAATAAAGAAAAACTTTGAATTCAATTATATTTGCCTAATGCAATCATTTAAACTAAACTTTATGTCAATTAAGTGTTAAATAAAGAACCTTAAACCTAATATTAATCATAATGTGATTCATTAACATTTAAAGCTAGAAAAATGAAATGACGATTGCTGACTATCCATCATTGAGATTAAGATTTAAAAAATGAATCTTAACTTAATATCACGTCTGAGTAAATGCTTGATCTCTATAAGAGAAGATATGAATGTTCAACAGATTCAGTTTTATCTACTTATAAATTTCTTACTCGCAATTTGATGAAATGTTTATTTGATTGCTTCGTACGACAGGCATGTTGAGAGAAGTGACGATATTGTGCAAACAAAAGGTAAAGTAATATTAAAAAAGGATCCTACATTTTTTACTTGCAAAGCAAAACGAAGCAGAAGAGAAAAGAAAAAAAGGATTCCTCGTTTCGAATGCAACAAATATCAAAAATGGTTGCCTCTCGGAAGTAGAACTCTACGACAACTGATTCGCTGAAATTGAAAGCATTATGAGAAGGTGTCGCTGCAACAAACCGATATGGGTAATGACAAGACATATTCTATATTCCTCTGCGAAAACAAGCATTTATTTGATGTTCAATACAAAAAATTCAAATGTGCAGCATTTTACTCGGTAGTCTTCAATCAGAAGAACAATAGCCGAGAAAATTTTCGAACTAAGATCGATTATGAGACCAAAGCGAGAGTGTGAGTATGAGTATGACTCGAAAGGAGAAACAGCCACACCCACACCCTATCTGACTTTTATCTCTTTGTCATAGGATTGATTTTTCTTGTCTATAGAATACGATCAGTAACTAATCGAAAATTTCTGATTACAGTCGATACACATTTGATTTTTTTGACAAAAATTCTTGTCAATATGAGACCAACACAATAAACGAATTTTTATTTTTCAAAAAAAAGATCCGAAGCGAGTCTCGATACTGTCAATGATTTATTTAGCAACAAAAAAATAACAAACATCAACAATAGGACAACTTGATCATTTTCTGTAGTTTTATTGTATATTTTTGAGAAAAAAATCATAAAATATTCTCACTAATTTTCGAATGAAAGTGAGGAATAATATTTCTTGACAACAGTTACGATAAGGAATTATCAAAATTTCTCGTTCAGAAATTAAATCCTTTCATCTAAAACCAAACTGACACTGGTTGGAAATGATCAACAAATATTTACCTTTGTTTTTTTTTCATTTCTAATATGACACTCGTTAAAAAAAGGTGTCGGTGTGAGTTGAAAGAAGATTCATACCAGCATCGCACGCCCACGCCGTGATCTATATTTAAGTAAGACTTATTCATAATAAATTGTATTGTGTTTTTCGAACGCCCGTCTTTTACAACAGTTGAAAGATGGTATAAGTAGTTTCGTTAAGATCGAACAAAATGTCAAGATGAACTAGGGTGTGGGTGTGGGTGGGTGTGGGTGTGGGTGGGATGGGTGTGCGTGTGGGTGTGGGTGGGATGGGTGTGCGTGTGGGGTGTAGGTGTGGGCGTGTCAGGTGCGGGTGTGGGTGTGGGCGTGTGAGTGTCGGTATGAGGGTGTGTGTGAGATTGGTTTTCTCAACAACACACCCACACCACACCACACCCACACCCACCCGCACCCACACCACACCCACACCCACTCACACCCCACACCCACTCACATCCCACACCCACACCCACCCGCACCCACGCCCACACGCACACCCACACCCACACCCTCAAGCTCCATGTGAAATAAATTTCGCCGGGAACATATACAATTGCTTTCTTTCTTATCGTTTCTCATGTATTCATGTCCTTAGCTGTTATTCGCTCTTGTTAACTGCAGTTCTTCTGAAACGAGTGCCTATCTGATAAGATTTGGAAAAAAGATGACAAAAAAAATGAGGCAAAAACCAGCACAAATGAAAGATAACGGCGTTTCATAACATGCAGATAAGAAAAGATTCATTTTAAAAAGAAACCAACGGCACAATATCGCAGAGAAAAAGATACATCAACAACGGCTCGTCATTAGAATCGCCAAGGAGATCGGTTGTTCAGTAGGTGAACTTGTGTAAGTCATTAGAAAGATTCGAATGAAAAAAGAAACTATTCCAAATGTGATATACTTTGAACCAATACACTTCGAATCTTGCAATCGGTGAAGGGTGTGGGTGGGTGGGGGTGTCGCGTTTGGGTGTTCTTGAAGATAAAACTCACACCCACACTCACACCCTCGTTAAATACACCCACACCCCACGCCCACCCCCATCCGCACACCCACAGCCCACCCACACCAACACCCACACCCACACCTTCGTTAAACACACCCACAGTCACACCCACACCCACACGCACACCCCACCCACACCCACCCACACCTCACACCCACCCACACCCACACCCCACCCACACTCACACCCCACACGCAAATCCACCCACATCCACACCTCACACCCACCTACACCCACACCCCACCCATACCCACACCCTAATTGTTACTATACCAATACAACATTATAATGGACGTTTCTTATTTTCAGTTGGTTCAAGTCAATGACCTCACTTAATCATTTGAATGTGTTTATACATTATACTAATATATTAGGTTCTAGTTAATTCTGATATATTATATTGGATTCTAGTAAATCTGATATAAATGGAATTGTTCTTTTTCTTTTTGGTTATGTCTGATGATGGCGTCTGAGAATAGATGCCGAAATATCACGTGGTGCATTTAATAACATTTAGCCGTTCTTATTATATTTTTTATTTTGTTTCAATGTATTACTTTGTCCATTTATTTTGATAATTATTATTTTATTATTTATAACTATATTGAAATTTATAAAATGGGTGAGATGGGGTGTGGATGTGGATGTGAGTGTGCGGATGCGGGTGGATCTGGATTTGGGTGTGGATGGTGGATGTGAGTGTGTAGGTGGTTAGTGTGAGCGTGTGGGTGGGTGGGTATTTGGGGGGGGGGGGGGGGTCAGTAGTCTATTCACTCACCCTAACACCCACCCACACCCACACCCACACCGTTTAATTCATTTATCAAAGAGTATTTAAAGAAAATCTCATGATATTGGATTTCATGAATGAAGAAATGAAATATTTTTTTATTAATAATCGCTTCGAGCTGAACGATGGTTTGATTGGCTTTGAGCTTGTCTTATTGATATTGATTCATAATGAAATCTCTCGAAATTAAGAAAATCTTAAAAGAGCCATTGAAAATTTCAAGTTGGATCAAAGTAAAAAGATTAAAAAAAGGATGTGGGTATGAATGTAGTCTTCGATGTCATCGGAATAGAAGCTGCACACAAAGCCATGGAACTTGAAATCTGTCGTGCTATGACTTCCGATGAAACCTACTGCAACTCTCAACATTTTGCACTACTTTGCGATGTCACGACGACAGAAGGCTACTTAATGGTCATTACTCATCATGGGATCAATCGACAAGATGTTGGACTAATTATGCGATCCTCTTTTGAAGAAACGGTTGATACTCTCATGGAAGCGACGGCACAATCAGACTTCAAACCATTGAAAAATGTCTCGGAAAGGATTCTTCTCGGTCGATTACCTGAGCTTGGCACGAGTTATTTCGATTTACTCTTGGACACGAAGAAATGCGCCAAAGTTTTGGAATTACCAACGAATACGATGGTTGGACACGACATGATGCCGAATGATCCCGTCAAAGCATTCAATCAAGAGACTACAACACCGCAGATTGAATCAATGATAACAAAATCAAATGACGAATCTGTTTGGTTACAGATATATCGTCAAATGACGCTAATGGAACCTGTCAACTTCTCCTAATGGATACATAAATTAAAGGTGAACTTTAAATGAGTCGATATTCATGAAATGAAGGTGCGGTTGTGCGTATGCATGGGAGAGAGTGAGTGTAGAGAGAATCGAAACATACCTACATCCTACGCACACCCTTACTTGACAGGTAGCAGCGACTCGTTACACAAAACCATTTTTTCCGTAGTATAAACCTTAATTTTTATGTTAAGAATAAAAAAACGATCTAGAATATGCTGCATTTGTCTAATCAAGGTAAATTTGGGTGTGGCGGAATAGGAGCCCAACACGCCTACACCCTTATTTTTCACAGTCAATACTCACAACCTTAGATATCAGAAGAACTGCTTTTTTTTTATTGAAACGGAATTGTAAGTGAGTCTTGATATGAAACAATCAGAAAGAAAATTCGTTTTTTTGTTGTAATATCTATTCGCGTCGAAATTGAGTTTGAATAATTTGTCTAATACGAGCAGTTGCTTCTTTGAACTCTTTTCGATAGAATTCAGATGGGAGAACAAAAATTATAAATATAAGTGATGGTGGAATAAATGAAATAAAATAACTACAGACAAATAGCCAAGAATTTCGAGCAGATTTCAGACAACTGGAAATAAGTGACATAATTAGACGAGGTAAAGCAATGATGACTAGAATAAATGAGCTCAATAATCGATGTTTGTGCTCATGAAATTGTTCCCATAAATGTTGTTTATAGGACTGTTGTTTACGAATCTTCGATTTTTGTCGAGCTACCAGGATAATTATGGATGCAATTGAAATGAAATTGATAGAAAGAGGTACAAGAAAATGAAAACTGTTATTAAATGTGGCAAAGGTTTGTACAGATGATGGGTAACGAACTATACACCATATTCGTTGTTCTTCTGTGTCATCAAGTAAACGACGATAAACAGAATCATAAATAAAGCTTGCAAAGACTACCAGATATATTCCAAACACAACTTTTTTAGCGATTTGTTTACTCTTTAACTTATTGAATTTAATTCCGAGTTGAATGGTTAATACTCGTTCAATACTCACACAAGCATTTAGCCAATCCCCGATAGCCAAAAGTGATTTCAAGAGCATATCTAAACAGATACAACTCGATTTGAGAAAAGAATAATTAGTAATTATTGACATATGAGAAAGAAGAAATACAACAAATTTGACGGCAAATATTGTCATTGTGATACAAGATGTAATTGATGATGCAAATAGATAAACACCACAACCTCTGTCAAACGATCGTTTTGTTTGAAAAGTGATTATGGACAATATACCATTGACAATGGCAATTACAAATATCAATATTGTTCCAGTTGTAGATAGCTTCACTATGATCGGTTGTTTTGAGAAAGAAAAATTAGGTCGAATACTATAACCAAGAATAGCATCCAATGATAGACCGAATCCTTTCGTTGTCAAATGACATCGACTACCAAAATAGCATTCTTTGCAAAAACATGATGATGATGTTGGACAAGTATCATTATCTAGATAGTATTGACCATTATTTTCACAATAATTCCATCCTAAATAACTGTAAACTGGTTTATAATCAAATTTGAAACAATTTGCATTTCGATCAATATCACATAGACACATGAAATAATCGTTATCATAGAAACAGGCGAGACTTGAATGTTTTTGACATGGAACATGATAATATTTGGCTCGATGCCACCGTGGTAAGGCTTGAATATGTTCATCGAACAATTCTTTGATTGATGCACAATGATGATCAGGAATAATTTTTAGTGAAATATTTATCGTTGATGTAGAATTTTGTTGAAGGAAAGCAAGATAACGATGTTCATTGAATTCGACAAATATCAGATGAAATGTTCTTCCATAATAAATAAAAGTAGAATTTTCGTAGGATTTAATTTTTGATATAAGAGTTGTTCGCATTGGATCAGCAAGATGAGATTCTTCAGGTAGACGAGGTTTTGATGAAACATAAAAAAAATGAATAAGAATTGATTGTGGAATAGGTATTGTCTTTTCAAAAATAAATTCGATTTTAGTCTGTATTTTTTCACATATTAAACCCATGAAACCTTCTGGACAAAGACAATAGTAATCAGTTTCCGCAATTTTTTCATCACCAGCAATACATTCACCACTATTCAAACAAGGATTCGAAATGCACACTGTACTTTTTAAATAACAACGTGGTCCAAATTTACCAAGTGGACAAATACATATCGATCGATTTTGAACAACTCCGATACAAATCGAATCTGATGAACAATCACAAGAATTCTTAATGAAACATAACATTCCAGAATAGCCATCAAAACATTGACAAAAATATTTATCCGAATTTAAAAAATATCTACATTGTCCATGCAAACATTTTAATGGACAAGTATTTGATATAGTTATAACTTCTCGTATAGGAATATCTACTCGTAGTGAAAGAGAATGTACTGGTAAGAATGAATATTGAATAGGATAATACATGCTTACATAATATTTCATTTTTAATCGATCGTAAGCATCGATACGTACATAATATGTATGATTGAAATTTTTAGGTTGTGTTGAATAGAGAAGATAGAAATTGTATTTTTTTCGACAATTACGTATTGAAATATAGTCAATTTGTTCCGAAGAATGTATATTTGCATTTTCATCGATAAGCATAATAACAAAAGTGAACATCGTTCGCCGTTCATCTGTTCGAAATTGTAATGTAAGACTAACTCGTTGACTTTGATATTCACATTGATATCCGAAATAGGCTGGTGGACACAGACAATAATGTTTTTTTAGACCATCGATGTAGATTGGAATCCCACGATTACAAAGTGCGCTTAGATTATTTTTCATCGGTTCTTGATTCCAATCGATCTTTGATTCATCAGAAGAAACACTGGCGACAGATGTTGTCACAATGGAATTGTCTTCGCTGCTGATAACATCGATACGAGGATAGTTTCGATGATTTTTCAGTGTAAAATAGACTATTTGTGTTTTGATTGACCTTTCTATTAACTGTAATAAATATAAATTAAAATCGAAAGTGTATGATGGCGTGGAAAGAGAAAATTTTTCCCGCCAATCTGACCAATTTAAGAAATGTGTACACCACTGATCTTCGTTGTCACTCGAAATACAGTTTCTTGTTTGTAAATTGCACACATCCATATGACTAATGCATTTTGTTTCATTGAAGCAACGGTATTGTTTAGCAGATGGTACATTAGATTCTAGTGAACAAGAATGCAGTTCATCATAGCCACCTAAACAATCAATATGACCATCGTTAATTCGCGATAGAGGTAGACAAGTAAAGTTGTGGGTAATCAGTGATATACAAGGATGACGATCTGGACGGCATGGATTGGAAGGACAGTTAGCTTCATCGGATGCATTATGACAATTCCACGTCCTACGATCATCACATCGTGTATATACATTGCTACAAGACCAATATTCACAGTCCATTTCATCTGTGTAGTTGAGCCCATCAATCATGTTATGATGAACAAAACCATCGCAAAGTATTGAAAAGAACAAATGATTAGGTACTTTCCCTCTAGGGATGATACCTATGGCCACATCTTCTCTACCGACACACATTTGTATTCCACTCCCAACACTACTCATAGGAACGCACTTCTGTTCGGAAGAGCATCGAAAACGATAGTCGACATCGGGTAACGAACAATTATTTGGGATGGTTTCGTCATCTCCTTGAAAACAATCGGGAATACCATCGAGAACTCGACTTAATGAGAGACATTTTGACGAATTTGCACATCGAAATGGTTTTGATTTCGGACACTGAACGTATGTATTCGTTGTAGTCGAACATTTGAGAAAAAACTTCAATATAATATTTTCTAAAAGTTCTCCTGATTCCAACGCTTTATCCAAGTTCAATTCAGAAAAAGTTCGACAAGTTGAATTGTTTATCAATACAGTAGTAGCCGGAAGCCATTCACATAATTGTTGATTGTAACATACATAATGAGGTAAAAGGAGATGATGTCGATATTCATTTGAGAAGTTCTTTGTATAGGCAAAGCGTACATGATTCAGCACCATCGGTTGAGCAGGAAAGAAGAAAAGTGTCGGACAACTTTGCCGAAAAAGACTTTCACTAACATATTTGTCTGCACATTTCATTTTATCAACGAGACCGGCATAATTAGGAAAAATAACACTCAAACAAATCAAACTTGTCCAACAATCAACAGATAAATGAGAATTCGCATTCCATGATAATTTTGCTTGTAATAGTAGGAGATTACGTTTGTTCTTGCATTCTTTCATAGTGCACGCACCATTACCACACGAAAGAAATCGTTCATTTCGACATGTTCTCTCTTCACATTTGAATGATAAAAATGAATCGCAACTACGCACATCATTATTTATGTTGCCAGCAAGACTTCGTTCATCAGAATCGTCCATACAATCCGGATAATCCGCAAGATCGTTAAAAAAATCTTTTGGAATGCAAAATCCATTGTTACAGCGGAATTCATCCTCCTTACATTCATTTGAAATTAACTCTTCACAACCAAATTCATCGTTACCTCCATCCAAACAATCGATCTTTCCATCGCATATTTCTCTCCAGTCGAGACAAGATGGTTTTGGACCTCGATCACATTGTAAGAATGTATAACATGTTCCATTCTGAAATGGATAGTCAGCTAAATGATTCAGTTCAAAAGATAAAACAAATTCTTCAAATGTTGATTTCGAATTAAATGTATATTGACAAAATTCACCAAACCATGGTACAGAACAATTATAAAATATTTGTGTCAACAAAGACGAATGCGCATTTTCGAGAAAAGCTTGATATCTTTCAACAACATCTATAGGTGCAAATGATAAATATAACTGTTGACTTGTTATATTCTTTTGTTGCAATGTTTCAAATGTAATTGGTGTTCCATGAATAATGTGTGTTTCGTTATTGGCCAGAGAATTGTATGAAAAATTCAATGAACGTATACAATAAGGAACTATTTGATAAGGAAAATTCATTGCAATTCCAAAAACGTTGTGCTGTGCTATCCTATGACCAACATTATATAAGAAACAGTCCTGGTACAAGGTATCGTGACTGAGCCGATCTGTATGATAGAGACGAAATTGAAGCTCAGTCACTGATATTTGCAAAACAATCAACAGTAGAAATAAAAGCCAATCAAGCGTTCTAACTTGCATAATGTTCGATACGTATGGATAAATCTTGAATCAAGTTTAAATCGATTCTTTTTCTGAGGCTCCTTGAGTAATTGAGTATAGTATATATATAAATCTCCATTATAATATCATATTCAGATGTCTTACATCAATCATATATGCGTGATGTTGGAGTTTTCTTTGCTCAACAGATATTTCTGACTTTTATACTGAGTAATACTCTCGCAATTTAATATATCAGGAGTTAAATTCAATACATGCTTCAATAGAGACAACTTTGACGGATGAAAAATCAAATAAATGAAATCATAATCTCGTTTATGTACAATAGTGATCTATCATAATTTTGGCGATGGCGCACATATGCATAATCGATCATTAAGAAAACGATAAGAAAATGACGTAGTTTTATTTCTCTTGATTGAGTCGGAGTGCTTCAAATGTAAAGCAAAGAAATTATGATGAAAAGATCCTCTTCATAACTGTCAATGGCCTTTTAGTATCGAATGTGTTTCAATTGAAAAAAATTGATTCGCTAGTAAGTTACTAACCTTAAATAGAACGTTTTTAGTAGAATGCCTGTAGGATTAACATATGGCACTCAATGGAGTTGCTCTACTTGTAATTGAAAATCTGCACCTAATCTGTCACATTCCATGGTGGATTCACAAGTTAGCATATCAAGATATCTATAATGGTCTGGTCTGCATGAAAACCAAAAAATTGTATCGAACAAAATGAAGAGCAGCTTTTTCTTACGTTTCAAGATTTCAAATGGAAGTGTTCCCTTTTGTACTCTATATAACAGCACTTAATATCTTGGTATTGATTTTTCTAAGAAAAAAAAAGATTAAAAAAATCTCATCATTATTAGAAACCCAATTAATGCATGAAAACCATTCATGCTCACATTATTGTTCTTGATGAAATTTGTGAGTATATATATATATAGAAATACTAATCCTAGTTGATTCCTTGTAATCGTCTTAAGAGACTTGTATAATGAACGAAAATAAAATCAAATATCTTATGCAAAGACATTTGATTTTCATATACATTAAATTCAATTGACAGAACTTTCCCTAGAAAATTTAATATCTTTCGTTATTGAAAGATAAAATGACAATGTATCATTGATACACAGAATAGTAAAAAAGGAAAACAAAGATGAAAGTTTATTTATTTTCTTCTAATTATAAAAGACATGGTTTCCAACGATTCTCATATGTTCATTGATTAACAATATCTTCGAATGAATCTTCAACTTCTTTCTGCAAAAACAACTGTAAGAGTAATTCCTGCAGGATTAAAATGTGAAACACGATGTAACTGTTGCTACTAATTACAAGAATATTGTTTTATTCGATCTATGTTTCGACTCAATTTTTCATGGCCTTTTATTTAATCCTATCGAGCTATACTAAGGAGATAGTTTACAGATTATAGTGAGATGTTAATAATATATGATCGCTAATCTTGTATGGAAAAAATCTGTCACAGTCTGTAAGGAGGTAGGGAAGAAGATGAGTGAGTTCAAATTTCTACCCATATCCACTTCAATACTCCATTTAGATCACGTTCCACAAAACATGACATAAATATTAGAATTATTCAAATAAATCAACTCACGCGTCTTTGTCTAGTTTTCATTATTCAATCATTTTTTTTTGTTTTTCTTTAATTTATTTCTTGATGATAAAGCTTCTTCAACTAGTCTTATATTTGAAAAGTGTCCTGCTATTCCGTGTCTTGTATTTTCATTAGCGAGTATAAAAGCGTAACTCACAAACTGTTCAAATTTAATTTCAATGTTTCTTTATTTAGAATTCCTTCAATGCAAAACAATCTCAAGTCTAAAATTCCCATTGCTTAAATTTACTCATATTGAGTTTAATTAAACTTCTTCTTTCAATTACACTTTTAACTGATTGCAATGTGTAGAGTTCGCTAGATATAATTATTACTTTAAATGTCATGAGTTTTTTTTTTGTGAACTTGAGTATAACATCTAATTACCGTTATAACATGGAAATAGGCATCAAATGAGCATAAACTAACCAAATTGCAAAAGCATGTACGTGCAAAAATGAAGAACATAGAAAACGAAGCTTAAAAAAGATGACTTTAAAATATGGGTGTTGATAAGTGTTTTCTCTTCATGCACACACACTCTCTATCCACTCAACTAACATTGAATTACTACTACAAATGATAATAAAACCTCAAATTTACCTTAATTAAAACTCTTCTTAGCTAAAAGCTAATCGATGGACCTTGCTCGCGAGTTTTAAGTGTTACTTTATCGATAACAAAAAAATTCAGCAACTTAATATCTATTCAAAATATTTAGTTCTCTCACATATTACTTGATAATTTCTATTTAAAAAAAGTCCTTATTTATATCATACACAGCTTGCTATATATAGTTCTAACTCTGCCTAGATCAAAATTTTTTTCCGGTTAGAAGCTCAAATTCTTTGTATATCGCTAGAAAACCTTTGATTTAAGATAAAATAACTTTTAATTAAAATTTTTTAAAATAATTTATTTTGTATATGATCTCTCATTAATAAAACCTTTAAAAATTAATAATCTAGTTTAATCTTTTCTTAGAAAACTAATAAAATTATCAACTTTGCAATCAGTCGAAAATTTAAAATAATTTTATTATACTTAAACTTATTCTTCATGTTTGAAAATGAGAAGTAGCTACTGTATTTCGAAAAATCTAAGCATCACATGTCATGTATATGACGCCATTACGAAACTCATTCAATAATTAAACCATCAAGTAGAAAACAAATACAAATGACAAATTACAGTAAAACAATTTTGAACTACTTTAGATTCACAATATGTATGATTTCCACACTAAGATCATGCAATTTATGAAGTAAATATGAATTCATTGATAGAAATTTTCTTTAATTAAATTAATTTTTAAATTTACTTTTCCATCCGATGGAACTAGTCAATTTTTTTATTTATATATAAGAGCATCTTCTTCTGGACCTGAATTATCAACTAATATGTCTCCTGTACTCATAGCTTTATCATCTGCATCAACTCTAGTTAATTTACAACGAATACTATCTAATGTTGCTAAGCGTTGCTCACTTAATCAATCAACAAGATGATAAATTTGTGCTTTCATTCCTGCTATTTCCTTCTGTCGACTCGTTTCTATATTACAAACGACAGCATTTTTTTAATCAACATTTGTGTTTTTTTTATTAAAGAAATATATGGACTCTCCATATTTTGTTTTATTAGCATGCTTCATTAATGGTGATGGATCAAGATCTTCGAATGATTCATCTTTCTTCGTAAATAAACGTTTAGAAGATTTTTCTAATGTTCTATAAAACTCATATAGATGGATGAAATAAATAACAAAAATATTTACCTAAATCGAGCAATCCCAGACTCGGATCCTATTGGGTACCCCAAATAATCGCATAACTTGAGGGTGTGAGTGTGAGTGTTTGTGTCAGTGTTTTAGTCATACCTGCACCGACACTCACACCCTGCAGATGATGATTAATAAGAAATTATTTTGTTTTACTCTGACGACTTGTAACCATTAATAAATATGAACCTTCTCCTCAATACGGAGTTTTGTAGTTGAACGAATGACAATGTGTTCCATTCTTTAATGAAAATATTCCATTTAAAGAAACTGAAATGTACTCTTTTATTGTTATAGATATGTCTCTTTTAGGGTGTGGGTGTGGATGTGGGTGGGCGTGGGGTGTGGGGTGTGGGTGTGAGTGTGGGGTGTGGAAAACCAGAATTACGGCCCACGGAATTTTCGGCCCGGACTTTCGGTCGGATCCGAAATTCCGGTGATTTTTCGGGCAGGGCCGAAATTCCTGGTGGACTTTTGGCCCATGACCTCATTGTCCCTAAAATAAAAAACCTGATTTTTTAAAAATAGTTGCTAGACATCGTAGTGCTGACGAGAGAACATTCCCAGGTGTTGGAACACTTTGGCTTGGGACTTTGCGCATCTTGTAGGCCTTGATGAATTATGTCTACTGTAAAAAAAAGTTCGTGCCCCTAGCTTGTTCCTGGTGAGATATTGAGGTTTTAGTGAATTTTTCCTATAAGACCCCACATTTGCAGCAAGGCCATATTTTTTAATTTTGATCTGAAACTTTGTCCACATAAACATCTCAGCTAGACTAG
>CAJNOP010000489.1:62332-121274 GCA_905250075.1 Rotaria sp. Silwood1
TTCACTTTAACCATGATTTTCCGGAATTTTTGAAAAATGTATTTTGCCTATTTCAACCCTAATCCATGATCAAACCCATAATAATTTATTGCCAAAATGATCAGCTCATTGAGCTCTACAAACCCTGAAAATTTCAGCCAATTCTGAGAAAGTCGATGTAAACGTGGTACGTTTCCCATGGATTCACCCAATCAAAATTATTATTCGATATGGTATATTTTTCAATGGCCGTTATACTATTATTTTATCATTACTTTTGTAGAACTTACATTGAGTATTTTGAAGAATAACATGGTGAGCGTAAGTTTTAAATCGAGGTTTTACAACTCTCTTCCTAAAGTTCTTTGGCAATGGAAAAAGATGTGAAATGATATTATCAACAAAGCTTAGACTGTTCTAACATAACGTGTGGTACAAAAGTTCGCAACTTGTTTCTCTTCGATAGAAAGTGACTGAAAGAAGATAGCTTTTTCTTCTCTTTCACATCGTGTATCCTGTATTTCTATAACACATTCGTAGACGAAACGACGCAATAGAAAAGAAAAGTACTCGTAAAAAGCATTCGCATTTTTCGCAAGATTTAGGAAAATGGCACAAAATATTGACTCGTATATCTCTTTGATAAATATGTTTTGAAAAAATATTTATTTTATTGATTGATAGAAAACTTTCTTCTCTTTCAAACAGTGTATGACTTACATTTCTCTTATCATTCTTAAATGAAATGAGACAATAAAAAAAAGAGTAACACTAGCGAAAAAAAAATTGTCAATTTCATAGAGATTACTTCTACTTTTATCAACATGTTTAAAACATCTTGTAAAACGACAGTTAATTTTAATTAACTATTGTTTACAAGATATTTTTTAGGAATTCATTTTACAAAGTGTAAATCTATTGCATAACAGTTTCTCTATTCTTCTCGTCTCGTTCCACTTATTCATATGAACCAAATATGAATCATACACTAGTTGAAAGAGAAGACAATTTCTTATCAACTAATAAAAAAAATACCCTTTTCAGAACCTATTATTTCTGTTACGGAGCTTCGTCTATGAACGTGGTATAAAAGTAAGTGATACAAGATTTGAAAAAGGAAGAAAATCATGATCTTCTGGTAAAAAAAAAAGTTTTCTTATATCTCATCTATAGTTACATAAATACTGATCAAATCTTTATTGAAGATTCTCTAAAGAATAGAAATAAAATCATTTTAAATAATAACTTTATTAAAGAGTACTACCTTTCGTTAAAAAGTATTCATTTACTTACTTATTTTTCAAGTATATCAGAGAAATTGTTTTAACATATAGTTCTGCAATAATTCAACTATAACTATATGATTTGAATTTACGAAGAGAAAAGATCTATATGATCATCGAGAATTCGCAAAACATGATTAACAAAAATGAGACTTATAGTCTTAGCTAATTTTTCTTATACCGTGTGTGGTGTTATGATATCAAAACTTGTGATAGAAATTTTAAACTTCCGGTATTAGTCAAAAAAGTCGTTATGTTTATAACAGGGATATTTCCACAGGACATACTCTACAAAGAAGACGACTAGTATCTCTAGCTTCTGGTTATCAAAAATTGTTATTTGTTAGAAACAAGCATGATTTTCTGTATTGACATGCAAAAATACTTAAACTTTTAGACTATACTTTGCTTGGAAGTCTTTTACAAATGAAAAATAAATCTTTGGGTATCTTTTTCCATTGTAATTCTGAAATTCATACTTGTTTGCAATTAAACATATTGATTTATTTAATAACACTGGAGTATAATCTATGAAAAACATGTCATTTTCTCTGCTAAATGAGCCATGCTTGATATCGATTTGCGAACGCATCATAATCTCTTGCTTGTGAATAAACAATCACATAACGTTAGTTTTCATATTAAAATACAAAACAATACAATGGATTTAAACTTAAGAGTGCATTTAAGATAAAATCCTCGTTCAATGAACAGTTATTGATGATTATCAATAAGTTTGTCACAAGTAAT
This sequence comes from Rotaria sp. Silwood1, assembly GCA_905250075.1. Lineage (NCBI taxonomy): Eukaryota > Metazoa > Rotifera > Eurotatoria > Philodinida > Philodinidae > Rotaria > Rotaria sp. Silwood1. Next base: position 64,345 of record CAJNOP010000489.1, read on the forward strand.
TTTTTTTTAATTTAAAATGATACATATCCGAGTGAGATTTATTGATTCAGAAGCTTTGCCCTTTATCAATACAATCGAATTAAGGAGAAAAATCTCTAATATTTATACATTACACAAAATCACTGAGATACAGACAGAAAAAGAAATGGATAATTTAACTATATCGAAGATACACAGATGAAAAAGAAGAACACATATATTTGTTAAACATCTTTTCAATACGTTATAAGTAGACAAAAATATTTTTTTATTAGAACATGTTTATGCTACAAAATAAACAAAATGGTGTACACTAAACGGACAAGTATCCAAAAAACATTATGATTCTATTAGGTACTTCTAAAAATAGTCTTATGAATTTATTGACCATTACGGACAGTCGTCAAGCATCCTTCATTATTTAATCAAATAAGAAAATAAATTCATCATGTACTAACAAATGAACTTTTTCGCAGCATCAAAAATAAAAAGTACAACTATAAAATTAGCTTTGATAATTTGCAAATGCATATTTAGAGAAACTAAAAACATAGATCAATGGTTTATGTCAAATGTACATTTATGATATTGAATAACGTAAGAAGTTCATTTTGAGTTTTTATTTAGTTTATTTTTGAAACATGATTTCTCAATTAACATAGAAGACTTGTCTATGAAAATACTTAGCTATCGTAATGATATTCGAGAAAGAAATGATACACTACGTGGATCATATATATATCCTTATCTCATTAACTTGAAATGTTGTGTCATGTCAATAATGTGATGATAGAGTTTATGTGTAATAGTAGAAATTACTCTTACATGATTTATTTGATAAGAAAATGATTTTTTTAATCGTTGGCTAGATATTTGTTCGTTAGAAAAGTTTGTATCATCTATTTTTAGATAACAGAATAAAAACATTACATTTTATGAACCAACAAATATTTATTATACGTATATTTACATTAATTTTATAGACTAATACAAGATTACCAGAAAATGATGATGATGATGATAGTTTTTCATATAAAACTTTACAAAATCCTTTTGTTCATCATTATTTTCCTGATCAATATCGATAATCTAAACAATGTGATATTTTAAAATCTAATAAAGCTCAATGAAAATTTCAATTACAGAAGTTGTTTGGAAAGATAGGAAAAAATTAGGTATTGGATTGGCATTTTCTCGAGATGGTCGGAAAATATATTCAAATCAAAAGTGTTGTCATTAGAACAAATCATTTTAATCTTTTCTTAGTCTCAATAGAATCAAAATAATGATTGAAGTCTCATTTCAAAAGTGATTTACTACTTGACGAGTTTTTCTTATTGCTTAAGTCTTGTCCTAAATATATAATACATGGATGTCTCTACAATATTATTTTATTCTGTAAACTAAATCAAGAATAAGTCTTCGTTTTCTTATCCTTCATCAGTATCCTTCGACAAAATTTTCTCAAATAATACATGCTCAATAAAATTATACAACTGAAAAAAAGCTCATCATTTTTTCATCTAATACTTAAAACGCTATCAATTTAAGCTAATATGTAGATATGGCGTTAAAATGAATGCATTGAATTTGTACTCGATTTTATGTGAAAAAAGACTGTTATAAGATTTCCAGTTAAAACAAACCATTATTTGAAAGTTCAGTGAAACGTCCACAATTCGACTTCAAAAATCCATAGACATGCACTCTGTTAGATGGAAAAGATAAATATTTAATTTGAAAATAAACCCTAGATGCCAGTGCCCAAAATTGACTAACCTAACTTGTCTTAGAAAGATTTTCCTCTCGAGTCGCGCTGGGCACGAATTTCTTTTCTTAAGAAAGATTTTTCACGTAAGAAAACCAAAAATCTTCTTTTAATCAATTCAAATACTATTTCCTATGTGGACATTTTTAAAGGTTTATTTAGTCAATAAACAAAAGCAAAGTATTTATTCGGTTCGATGACATTCTTCACCTATATATACAAGGTCAAGTACACTATGAACTATATTAAATCGCATGACTGTTACAGAAATAGAATAGTATAACTAAAAATAGTAATCCATATGACATTTTAAAATTCGATCAGTGAACATTTTATTTGTCAAAACTCATATTTAATAAATAATAGTCTTTAAGAAATTGTAGTAGTCACAAACACATCTTGCTTTTTCATTGGCAATCAATAATTCATACTATTTTATCAAGTATTAAAATTCTGTGATCTTATTCAATTTATGATCGCTATAATAATAAACTTATAATATGTCATTCTAAAAGTTAGACCGATATGAACTATGATAGATACATCTTATGAATATTCGAATATGCAAAACAAAAAGACTTTGAGCCAAATAATTATCGTTTGTTTGTATTATTATTTGATTTCTTTCTCATTATTGATTCTTATTTGTATTACAATTAAATCAGCATCTTATTGTTTGTTATAATACAACTGAATATTTCATGTTGTTTTTTGTTTTATTATTCACATATCAAAAGAAGAAAAAAAAAACGAAAAAAAAAAAAAAAAAACAACTTGACAGTTGAGAAGAGAAACAACAACAAAACCAAAAAATGTTCAAGGAAAAAACGACAATGAATTTTAAAAAAGAAAAACGAACCAAACCGATATACACACGGTTCTTCTTGTTTAGGTTTTGTTTTCGTAAAAAGAAACGTGAAAGAAAAAAAGAAAAAGAAAGAGCAAAGCACGCGACAAACAACACAGAAAAAAAAAATTATAGAAAAGATAGAACCAAGCGCATGCTGTTGAATGAAATATCTCAAATCTATATATATATATACGCATATAAGTTCTTCTTTTTCCCAAGCAGAAAAATAAAATCGTTCCTGTTTCAAAAGTAACTACGTTTATTTTCTTATGTTTAATAATAGAGGAAACGAACCGACATACACACACGCACACACACACACGAGAACCAAAAAGAAAACCAACGGAGCAGGTTAATAGTGTGTATCAAAGATATACGTAAAAAAGAAAAAAGAAGGATAAACGTAAGAGAAGAAGAAAACAAACAAACATGTACAGACAAAATCAAAATGAAAAAAAAAAAGAAAAATACACTAACGTGCAGATGGATCCTGTTGTTGTTGTTGTTGCTGAGTAGGAAATTGAGAAGATCGTATTAATGGAGGTCGAGTTAGATTTGGTGTTGAACTTGTTCGTGTTATATAAGTTGGTGGTGGTGTTGATGAATTCGATCTTAATGGTGCTATTAATGTTTGTGGTGATGGTTGACTTTGTGTTTGTTGTTGCATTATAGGTGTATAACGAGCACGTGTTGCTGTTGTATAATTAGGTGGTGGAGTAAATTGTTGTTGAGATGTTGTTGAATACCATTGTTGTTGTTGTGGTTGTGGTTGAATAAATGTTGAGGATAAACGATTAGTTGGAGTTTTATTTAATAATGATGAAAAAATAGGTTGTTGTTGTTGTTGTGATGGTGGTGGTGGTACTTGTTGATTTTGACCATTTACATCTGATATTTGTTGATCATCCATAGATGAATCTTGTTTAACTCGATTAATTAATAAATTTAATTGATTTTGTGATGGTTGTTGTTGAGATAAAGTACTAAGTGGTTTACCATTACTTGGTTTTTGTGGCATAATATATGTTTGTTGTGAAGTTTGATTATGCCATGGTTGTTGTTGTTGTTGTGGTGTACGAATAAGTGTTACTGATGGTTTACCTGTTGAATTATTATTTATTGTTGTATTTGTTAATGGTGAATCATAAGAAGATATATGAGAAGAATTTGATATCGGATCAATACGAGGCGGAGGAATTGATGATACTAGAAAAAGAAAAGAAAATAATTTTGAATATTGATAGTAAAATATTCTTGACTTCATTATTTCTTTAATTCTTAAAAGAATTTCTAAAAAAAATTATTTTACCTTGTGATGATGATGATGATGATGATGATTGTGATTGCATTGTACTTGGTCTTTGTTGCATCATAGCTTGCATACGACGTCTATCTGTTTGTAAACTAGTTGCTCGTTGTTTTTGTATTTTAGATTTTAAATTTGTACAAAATGGTACTTGACAATTTTGATCCATACAACTTTTAGCATGATACCAACAAAGAAATATAACTTGTTTACATACATTACATTGACTATTTTTTCCTTTACATTCTTTCGTATGTTGTATAACACGTTTATAACGAAAACAACTACGATTAACACAATTAGCATTTCGACAATTAACAGCATGTAATAATGCTTCAATACAACGTTGCATTGATTGTTGACGTTGTAATTGTGAACTAGCAAGAGATTTACCATTTGAATTTGTTGAATTTTGATCACATTCTTCAACAATTGATGGTACAGAACGTTCCATTTTATGTTCATGTTTTGGTTCAATATTATAACATTTTTCACATAAATCAAAATCTTCACATACTGTACAATGATAACGTATATCACATTGTTGTCGACATGTATTACAATTATATGTAAATTTATCTGTTGTTGATGTATGTAATTCATATAATAAAGCCATTGTTGAAAATTTTGCACGACGTAATGATGAAAATTCATAATGTTTATCACGAGCAAAATTTAAAAATGCATCTCGTGTATCCATTAAATCACATTGTATAAGAGCATCAGTATCATTTACAGCTGGACATGTTGCTATTGGATTACGAAGACGAATAACGAAGAATGCCTTTAAACAAAAAAATATATATATAGATAAAGATAGTAAAAATATAAATAATTGATAATAATTTACTTCTTTATGTTTTTCCATAGTTGAAAATATTTTAGATAATAAATCAGTACAATTTGATACTTGTTTTTTTGCTACTTTTCGTTGATTTGAAGTTGTTTTCTTTAAATTTTTCTTTTTATATGTATTTGCAGATTTACGTTTGTCAGAAATCTATATGAATATAAAACGATAATAATTTAGATAAATATTAAAATTAGAATTTAACAAAAAAGATAAATTCATATAATAGAATAATTAATATATATAAATATTTTTTTAAATTAGATTATAACGTGTATATCTATATATAAATCACTTATTGGCATGACATTTCAATTCTATTAAGTATGTGATTATATAAATTTATCTTTTGTTGAATTTTTATTTTATTCAAGTAAATATTAAAATATTTCTACTGACTTCTGTTGGATCTTCTGGTTCAATAGGATCATCTAGACCTCCATCTTCCATTGCTCGTGCTGCTTCAACTTCTTGTTTCCTTCGATCTTCTTCTTCTTGATCAAGTTCTTAACATAATTAAAAATAAAAATAATAATATTTCTATTTTAATTATTAATAATAAAAACATACCTTTAATACTTTCTTCAATAATATTTGCCCAAAAATCACCTTCAAAATATGGAATATGTAAAGCAGTTTGTACTTGATTATCCAAACAATCTTTCATTATATCCTTAAATAAATAATAATAAAAAAAATATAAAATTCAAATCAATATTCGAAAATCTTATTCATAATTTAGATTGTAAATATGTTTTTCGAAAGAGTTTATAGAAGTAAACAAAAGTCTTCGCTCCTAGCCGAGCTCTTTCAAAGAATGTTGATCATTAGCATTGAGATAATATTATTACTTAATTATGAAAACAAAACGAATTATGATAGGCGGCACCTATTGTTGTTGTCAGCGAATTCCTCAATATATAATGCAATGTGCCAGCTGTCTACATTAATAATTTTATTGAAGTTTCTCAATTCTTACAAAGACTATGCTTATTGTTATGGAGAAAGAACGTTTTTGATTATTTTTGTTCGAGCGCATCATCATTTCTTGAGTAAACTTCTTTTTCTTTTTTACCATGGAAATATTCATCAAAAACTATGATTTACAAGTATTTAACCATTAGTAATATACTAGCGAGAGCCCGTGCATACTGCACGGCTGTTTTCTCCTTTAACGTATGAACTAAGACGTTTAACTTTTCATTCAGGAACAGACATACAGACACTCGATATTATGTATATAGATAGATAGCCCTACGATCTCATACTCTTATATCGCACATGTTTTTATAGTCCATGTAGCCTTCAGCCCTATAGCCTTGTATCCCTTGTAGCCTTAGTCTCTTGAGAACCTATGGCTACCCCCATATTATAGCTCTTCATGTTCTATAGACATACCATATAATAGCCCTGGAGAATTTATAGGTACCCCCGTATAATATCTCTTGAGGACCTATGTGTCTCCATTAAAACAGCTCTTGGACCTTCTCCTTATAGCCTTATTTGACCTTTAACCTTTGACCCGGCACAGACACTGAACATTATATATATAGATTTCATGAGATTTATATCAAATGAAAAATATTTCTTTATAATAAAATATTTACCTTATAATCAATCACAACACGTTCAACAATTGCTCTATCAAGCATTTTTTTATACCAATCTTGTAAACGTTTTGGTTTTGGTACACGTTGTTCAAGTGGATGACAATGAAATATATAATCATCACCTTCACTTGGTGGACATGCCCATATATGAGCATAAACATAACCAAGTTGTTTAGCATAATCCAAATATCCAATTAATATTTCATGATAAACATCAGTACGATATTGTTTTGGACGAAAAAAATGTACTGAATCCAAATATGATACATAAACACGTCGTGTATTTGGTGCTTGACAACGTCCATCATATTCTTGTACATGCATACCAAATAAAACAACATCAATACCTTCAATTTCTTGAAAAGCAAATATTGCTTTTGTACGATATGGATAACCATCTGGTACTTGATTTGGATAATATTTTTTTAAACGTGGTTTTACTTCACATATTTTATCACTAGCTGCTAATATACGTATTGTAACACGACCTGTATGACAACCTTCATTACGTAAAAAATCATTAACACGTTTTTCTAAACGTGATGCTAAATCAGTTACTGTTAATTTATATGATATATAACGATTATCTTTACGTTTTATATTATAATCACGTATACATGTATCACATATAAAACCTTCCGGCCATATTTGATCTAAATGTAATGCACATACTTGATGCCAACGACGTGTACAAACAATACAATCAATCATTGTTTCAGGTTCTTGTATATCATTTTTAGCTGATAAAAATAATGATTTTGGTATTTCAACTAATGTTTGAGCTGGATCATCACCGACATATATTGATTCACTTTTAACAGAATCAAAACATTTCGAACAAAATGTATATTTATCACCGGATAAATTATTTCGTGATGGTTCAGAATTATTATAATAATAATAATTACCATCACGTGGTATTTGACAACATAATTGATTACCATAACAAAACATAACTTGTGGTAAATATACATATTGTCGACCACAACAATAACCTAATATTTGTATAACAGGATCAATAGCTTCAGCAAATATTTCAGATAATTTTGTACACATTTTATAAACACGTGTAGTTTTTTTATTATAAAGCCATGCATTATTAAACATAAGCCATGCATCATCACAGAATTGTAATGGATTTTTATATTCTCCACGTAATAATTTATTATGCATTGTTGATATATCCATTGGATGTTTAATTATTGTTGGATAATCAAGAATATTAAGTGCTATATAATCTACAGGTTGTCGAAATGGATGTGAATCTTCACAAGCAATCATTTTATGTATAATTGGTTCAAGATGTTCACGTAAAATTTCAGGTGTAAATTGTACAGGATGTTTAGGTAATTGTTTACTTGATGCATCAATTTGTGGTATTTTTGATTTTATATCATCATTTGTTGATAATTCTGAATGAGATTTAATCATCAATGTTGTTGATGTTGAATTTGTTGGTATATGAGAATAATTATCATGTATTATTTCTTCTTTTTTTATTGTTGATGGCTTAAAAAAAAAATTAAACAATATATATACATAAAATGTGTATGCTATTCAAAATTTTAGTAAAATTTTATTTTTTGTTACAGTTGAATAGAATTCATTGAGTTAGAACAGAAAATGTTTAAAACAAAAATTTTCGATCTTATCTCAATAGATACTAATCAGAGAATGTTACTGACTTGGATAAACATCTTAACAATATCCCGTTGCGTTTTCTCTCTCAGTTATTAGCAATAGGAGGTATATCGTGTTTTCATATTTTAATCCTGTAGAGATTACGTTAACAGGTATTTTTTTTTTACAAGAGTTTGAATTTAACAAAACCTTAAAATTTCAATATTTTGATTCGTTCGCATCAATGACAACTTTTCAGGTCTTAATAACTAACACTACAAAAACTTCGATGTTGTATACATTTCTCTTTTTTTTTTTCGATATAGAAAAATTCTGACAAGATTCTAAACTCGAAAGTGAATATCTTCAAATCGATGACAATATTATTTTTTTTTTATTAGCTTATATAAACTTAATCTAATAATCAGTTTAATTAATTTTTATTAAAATTTGATTATGATAACTATTAAAAACTAATCTAATATATTCAAATACTTTTATTTCTTGGCTTCATTTTGAAGGTTTAGAAGCCATGTAATTATATCTTTCTCTCATTTAATTAATAGAATATAAAATTTCTTATTTAAAATAAAAAGAATAAAAAAAAGAAAAGAAAAAATGTAAAATGCCTTTGATCAAGTATCAATCAAAAACATCATACTTGATAAGAATTTTTTGGTGAAAATGCTTCTGTTTTAAATTGATTTGTATCAATATTATTTCTTGTTGTATCTATCATATCAATATCATGTGTTGAATTATTTATTGTTGTATCTCCATTTAAAAGAAAATTTAAATTTTCATTCGATGGAACATTTGTTATTGTAAATGTTCCTGATGTTGAATTATTACTATTATTATTATTATTATTATTATTTAACATTGTTCGATTTGTTAATGTCATTAATGGTTCAGATTTAATTGTTTGTTGTTGAAGAATATTTCCTGTTGTTGATGGTGTTATAATATAATCATTTAATGGTGCTGTACGATTTGGTGGTAAATTATGTTCACCGGTAATTGTATCTATAGTTGAATGTAATTTCGTATTAAAATCATTTGTTGATGATATTTGTCCTATTGTTGTTGTTGTTGTTGATGATGATGATATTTGTGCAGCTAATTGCATATCTTGTAAACGTTTTTTTTCACGACGTTCTTCTAATTCTTTTTGAATTTTATAAATTTTTTCAGCTAATTTATGAAAATATTCTTCTTGATTATTAGCAATTTCAAATGTATCATTTTCAACACGTCTTGCATAATTAGCTAAATTAATAATACGCTTATCACGCATAGCACCTGTATCAGTTATTGGTATAAGTGCTGTTATTATTTTTTGTACAAGATGATGACGCATTTCTTGTGTTACACGTCTTTGCCATTCTTTATTTATTGTTAGTGATGTTGTTGTTAGATTATTATTATTATTATTGTTATTATTATTATTATTATTTGTATTATTATTATTATTATTATTATTATTATTTGTTGTTTGATTTAATTTCGCTAATGTTGATGGTGATTTAAGTGGTTGACATATAGGACATTGAGAATTATTACATTGTTTCCAATGTAAAATAATTTGTCGCGATGTAACACAATGTGGAACTTGACATGTTTTATGATCATTACATTTTGTCATATGTTGTAGAACATTTTTCATAGTACTACAATGTGGTAATGTACATGTACTTGGACGTGTTGTTTCACCATTAATTGTTTGTTTTTCACGTTGTTGACATTTATGTGCATGTAATAATAAAACAAGTTGTTTTTGAATAAATTGTTTACGTTGAACTTCAGTATGTTGTTGTTGTGGTTGTTGAGGATTATTAGTTGATGTTTGAATCATCATTTGATTTGATGTTGAAATATTATTAATTATTTGTTGTTGTTGTTGTGGTGGTGGTTGTTGTTGTTGTTGTTGTTGTTGTTGTTGAGGTTGAGCTGTTATGATATAATTTGGTGGATTAGTTGAAGTTTGATCCATCATAGGAGTCTAAATGAAAGAATTTTAATGCAAAATAGTTTCAAGTTTAAATGATGATCATATAGTGGTCATGACCTACTCTCGAGTTAATACCATTATAATTTCTTTAGGATTAAATAAAGTCAAAAAAACTTGAATTATAATCCTAGGCAAAACCAGGTGTTTTGTTTTTTTTATAAAGTACTACTATTCTTTATGATATTCTGAATACATACTTGCAGTAATAAATCCTATTCGCAAGTAGTAACTTGTTCACCATGGGTTCATCTGTACTGGAATTAAGATTTAGGCATCGTCTTATCTCAAACATATTAACATTATTTGAATGGCTACTATCGCAGTAGAGACCTGCGGAAACAACTTTTTGTGGTTCTCGTTCCCGTATTGCTTTGAGAATAGCTACAACGATTTCATTATTCACATTCATCAACACTACTCTTACTTGACATTAGCTTTTAGCGACTTCATGTATCTCACAATACAAGATTCCGTATATTAAAAGTAAATTTCTGAGTCGAGGCTCATAAACCTATTGAAACTTGAAATTTCAATTGAATTCAAGTTTGACATATATGTAGTCTTGATGATCCCAGCTTCGATGCCGACGACGATGATGGTGGTAAAGAATATCATGATTCTCATAATCTATGTTTGAATGAACTTGTCTGATTTTGTTGACTGATATTTGTTATCTTTTCAATAATATTTCAAATCGAATACTGTAACATTAACAGATTTTAATGCAAACAGAAATCGGATATAAGGTTTACCGGGAACAGAAATTTTTAATAAAATTCCCGTTCCTGAGGTATCACGAGAATTCCCGCGGGAAAAGTCGTTCTTGCAGGACCCTATATCGCAGTCAGTTTTAAAATGAGAGTAGGATATCTTAAGCATAGCTTCATATTCGAATCTTTTTTTTCAGTTGTTATAGTTCAAAATAAAAATTTTTCTTATAAAAAATTAGAGTAAAAATCTCTTGGCATATTTTCCATCGTGCAATGTGCTTTTAATAAAAAAAAACAAAAAGTCGATTGATCAATTAAAAACCTATTTTCATAAGATCTTGATTATATGTTACAGATTTTGGTAATAACAAAAATTGACATATGGAATTGCCTTTAGCACTAGAAAAAACATCAGTTATAGTTTGTAGAATAATAAACAAAACATTTTTCTTTTTTCACAAGGGAGAAAAAAAAAACACGTGTAAATCATAACTCTAGTATATATAAATCGATAGTTGTGATCAAAATTAGGACAAATATTTCAATTCTAACTTTTCTATTGTATTCAATATCTACAAAAGTCATTGTCTTACGCATGTACTCATAATATTGTAACACTTCATTATGTAGGCAAGATGGTTACCTCTTGTCCATGTTTAGATATATCGATTTTACAAAAAAAAAAAGTGAACTTCTATGGTTTCAGGATAATAAAATTTTAAATGAATTGAAGACTTTTTTTTTGACTAGTTGACACGATTCTCTCTGTTAATATTAAACTTAACATACTCTTATATTATAAGATTGTAGAGAATTTTGTTGTGGCATATGAATTTGTGATTGTTGTTGTTGTTGTTGTTGTTGAATTTGATATTGATTTAATTGTTGTTGTGTTAATGAAGGTAAATTAGTTGATATTGTTTTATTTGTTTGAGTCACTGTATGTTGTGGTTGTAAACCAATTAATGTTGATGGTTGTTGTTGTTGTGTATTTGTAACAAATACACTATTATTATTTGGATCACTTGCTTTAACAATACTCATTTGTGTAACATTTTGATTCATTGAAACCATTCCGGATGTATTATATGGTTGTCGTACAAGTGTTGAAGCTATATTTGATGATTGTTGTTGTTGTGGTGTTGACATACGTGGATATACAGATCGAGATGTATTCATCATTTGTTGTGGAGTATAAATTGTTGGTTGTTGTTGTATACCATTTGATATAACATTTGTTGGTCGAACAATAGTTGATGTTGGCATTGTTGGTATACGTTGTAAATTTGGTGTTTGATATGATGATAATTGTGGTCGAGTTTGTTGAATATAATTAACACGTTGTTGTGTTGGTTGATATAAATTTGTTTGTTGATTATTTGTTGACGTGGATGTTTGTTGTTGTTGAGTATTATCAATTGGATCATTAAAATCATTTGTCATATCGAATAAATCTGATGTATTATTCGTATCGGGTGTATCATATTGTGAAAGCATTTTAAAATCATAATCTATTTATAGAATAATAAAATTGAAAGAAGTATATGTTTTTTTTTTTAAGATTTTCATTTTTGTAAAAAAAAGAAAAAAACCTGTTTCGTTTGAATTTGTACCCGAACGAAATTTTTTTGTTGGTGGTTGTTGTGGTCCAAGAAAGTCAGCCATTATCCATCGTCACCAAACAAAATTTTAAATAATAAAATTAATCATACCAATCATCTATAATAGATTAAACATTTTTTTTTTTTTATTAATCTACATTCATTTATTATAAATATTTGTTACAGATACTTCTATATATACATCCGAACTATAAAGCATGCATAACATTCAGCACAAAAGCGGAAGTACTAGCGACAACTGGTGGACATACGATCGTTTTATATATATGATTGGTGAAAGGTTTTATTCTAATGCATTAATGTTTTATAGCAAAATATTTTTCAAAAAGGATAAATATATTTTATCGATTGGTTGAATTATTTACCTGTAAAAATTATCTTGTTGTTTTTTTTTTTTTAAAATATATATGTACAATTGTTTTTTATTTCAAATAAACAACTGATATATATCAAAGTAATGGATTAGTTATATATATAAAAAAAAAAAATTAAAATGAAAGAAATAAAGATAATAATATGAGTATTTATATTACGATGTTTCTTAGGAAGAATGAATGATTCATTGTTGTTAATTGTCAACAGAAAAAAAAAAGGTATATTACATTGAATGAAAAGAAAATATTTCGTAATATAAAGAGAACGGAAAAAAGAAAAGATTACAAATAGCAAAATTATGGCCTATTGTGAATGGGAAAAGATCCTCCATTTTATTATGAAGAAATATTGAGAATCAAAAAAAAAAAATTTTTTTTTCTTCGAATTTATAGCTATCTTAATGCGTAGTTTGATTTAAAAATAATAAATATTGTTTTTTTTTTGTTTTAATATCATTTATAAAAATTATCTATTGGAAATAATTGAGATGATTTTTCAAAAATATTGTTCAAAGTCTTTAATAAGTTTGGAAAAGAAAAAAAAACTCTGTTGTCATTTTTAATTAGTTATACAGATTGATTTTTTTGATATTTGTCAGGTTAACATATACCTATTGATGAAATGAAGGAGACATAATGTATGATTATTTTTCGATACTATAAATAAGAACATTTGTTTTTTTTGGTATGCAAAAAAATTTCTTTTTTTTTTATCAATATGTATAATAATTCAGATTATTTTCATTTGAAAGAGAATTTTTTAATATTTTCGATGATTGAAAACTTCAAAATTTATCTACTATTTTGAATAATAATTAGAAAATTTCTTTTCCTTCATATGAAGGATTGTGCATATATATATATCGATCGATATAAAAACTACATGATTCTCTCGAATGAAGTATATTGAGAAAAATGTAAAAGAAATTTTTTTTTTTTTTTTTTTGTTATATAGTCTTTCTATTATTACTTAAAATGAAGGTAAAACATAAATACATGACATGTCAATGGAAGCACTTGCCTATGTACATTAGATTGTCCTTGTACGAGATATATTACTATCTATCATTGTCTTTATATTTGTTATATCATTTAACAACATAATAAAGATAGAAGAATAGTAAATTAGTTTTTCTTTTTTCAATTCACTTGTTGTTTTACAATTTTTTAAAGACTGATGATGATGATCGGTAGCTTTTACTAGTAAATATTATATGAAATATACCATTTTATTTTAAATAAAAACTTCATTTTGAAGGTCCGAATGAAAAGAAAAGATCTATAGGCATATCCTTGTGTTATGGTAGACCTCAAAGGTATATCTTCAAGGCTCATATGTTTAACTCAAATATCAATAATTTTACATAGAATAATATGTGTTTTTATTTATTCTTATGTTATTCAGGAAAAATAAACTATGATGTTTTAGAAACTTCTAAAACTGGTCTTGAATCTTTAATAGTTTTCAAAACTAATGAAATATTATCACATAAATGTTATGTTGAAGTTGTACTTTCATATGCATAATCTCGAAGTCAATGTCACACATCATACACCTCAGAAATCATTCACATGATGTGAAAAGAAGTTTACGCCTAAGGAGCTAGACACAACTTTGACAGCAGGCACGTGCCGAAGGGGGAAGGGCATGAGATTCTCCTCCCCCCTCCCCTCAGGACTGAAGACGCCTGCAGGAGGGGGTACAGGTATACGTTTTTTTCCCAGCAAATTTTCCCATGGTGGGCGCCCCCTAAGGACTTTGGGCCCTCTCCTCAGAAAATTCTGGGTACGTGTCTGTTTGACAGAAGAACATATTTAGATTCAAAACAATTGGATAGTAACTTTTGCACTTGTGTTACTGCCAAATATTATTGTCAAACATAAATGTTCGTTTCCATGTTGTTTATGCTATCATTGTAGCATTTTTACGACTTTTGCGAAAATAGAAGTGATATGATCAAAAATATTACGTTTATTTAAGTTGTCTCTTGTGTGAAAAACTTTCACACTATCTATTTTGTTTGAATTTGTTATTATCTGTGCAGAAATAAATCAAGTGAATAACTAAAAGTAGAATGATAAACTGATGTAGAGCTCTAGTATTAAACGTATTCGAAACATCAATCGGTCTGATTTGGCCTATTGACAGTTCTGATTCTACTAAATGACAAAATTTTGTATTTATTATTATTATTGTTTTTTGATAATTAAATTTAAACAATTTGCTGCAGAAATAAATTAATATTGAATTCATACAATTAATTCTGTTATATTCTAGATTATGTTTATCATCGTTTAGTATTAAATTGAAGTGCAATAAGCTTTTATAGATTTTTCCCCAAACTAAATAAATCTTAAGAAAATTACATTCGAACATTTTTTTTTTTAATGATTCCCCTCTAGGTTAGTAAATTCATCTAAGTATACAGTTAAATTCTTTCTTTATTATTCTATGAAAACTTCTTTTTTTAAAATTTTTACATGAATCTCATTCTGATAATTAAAGATTAGCATTAAAAGAAGATTTCTAAGAAATCAATATCTGTAATAGAGTTACTTAATTTATCTCTCTCATAATGTGTGACAATTAGTATTGAACAAATTGTTGATTCTGAAGTAGGTTTATTCTTCATTAAATTGTCATTGAATATGTTGAAATACGAATGATTGATTACAAAATCCGATTTACAGTGTTCTTATTATATACTTTTCATATAAATATTAGTCATCATTCAAGTGTAAATTTTTGCTGCATCTCGGTACAAACGACACGTTCAATTTAAAAATAAACTGCTACTATAATCTTGATACCTATTAGAACATCTTATCGTGAAGAAATAATATGCTGTAACGTGCTGAAGTATCTCAAGAAGATAGAAAAGTTTCTTAAAACATGCAATTATTTCTTTTTTTGGTCAATTAATATATCAAGACTCGATAACAGTAATGACAAGAAGCTTCATAAGTATAAATTCATATAAAATTGTTCAAATATTTGTATATCACACTCTTGTTCATCAACCAACTAAACATAAGCAAAATGTCATTATATCTTTGCAATTCAGTTATAAAAGAATATGTCGACTCTAATTTTAAAATTGATATGGAATTTCGATTGGATCTTTCGTTGGATATGAGTTTAAAACCGTATAATGTTAGATTTATCGGCTATTTTTATTCGAAGAAAACGACATTTGATCAAATATTAGTACTAAAACAAATGAAAACAGGATGTGTATCAACATTTCTGCCACGAGTTTTTTTTTTGTCTTTTATTTATAAAAGTTTGTTTGATAGCGATTTCATCCAGAATTCTATTTACTATAGACAAAAGTGAAAGATGCCTTCCATCTTGAGTTTATTTATGCACAAATATAGACTGAGACAAGTTTTAAACAATCAAAGTAATAAAAAAAATTAGGGAGAGGATAAGTTTAATAGACATTGTTCAGAATCGCAATCATTCTCTGACACTGTTAACGGCAATATCATTCATTACGTAAACAGTCTAGAGAAAATTTTCTACAAAAGTAATGTTGCGATTTCTGACGAGAATGGTTGTCATCGTAACATGCCCGGAAACCGAGAATATACAGCTAAGTTGTCGATAAAAAAAAGTTGACTTTTGACCGCACACCATTAAGATAATTGTGAAATACCCGCATTATCATTAAACTCATTTCGACAAAAACAATTGCAACATGAATATGTCGAGCACAGAGCATAGACGATACACAAAACAATTCTTTTTCGTAGTGTATACTCAGACTATATCTCTAACTCATTCATTAAAAAAGGAAAAAAATAGCATCATAACATGAATTCAAGAAATATAGAGTGGCCTAAAAATCTGTTTCCTTGGAACAAGATGTTTGAATATCACCGTAATGATTCGATCAACCACGTTGATTATTTTACCATTGATAAAATAATTTTCACTGTCTACATTCATAAGAATAATATTTTGCAAATGAATACTACTATGAAGTATTAATATTAAGATTATTAAGAATCAGTAGCCAGGGACAAGCTATAGAGAACGATTACGCAATTTGAAACCAGTTGAGAAAAGTCTAATAAAATAATCGAAAGAAAATAGGATGCGTCGCTGTTGATCAAACGAATAAATAACTTTTTAAAGTATCGTCAAGGAGTATACTTTACAAAAAAGTTTTCAATGTTTATCTGATGAACAGGAACTATATATGCTCCTTTGCCAGCAATAAAAGAATCACTTCATTGACTGATTAGTACTGATATGATATCCAATGTTAAGTTCATCACAGCGATTTAAAAATTAAACACCACATGATGTCGTACATTATGACATTCTATCTTATAATATAAAAGTCTACTTGGTTTTTCTTTAATAAGGAAGAGATATTTTCAGTTTTCTGAACTTTTCATTTTTGACAACGAGTCGATATTCTCATTAGAAGTTGGTAGTTCAATAAAATGCACCAGTCAATGATTGAAATGATATGGATCATTTTCGCTTATTTTATTATAATGCTCACAATACTTGTCTAAAGTTGATAATTGACATAGAGTAGCTTTCATTATATACAAAAGACGATCATTTTTATCGAAGCGAATATGACAAGGATGAGAAAGAGACAACGATGGCATCATCTGAGAAGCATTGAAACGAAGCTTACTGATATTAAACAGGAACAGTGCATCCAATTATCGTACAGCCGCCCAATATGCATCTGTTCTTTATCATATTTTCTTATTTTCCAGATTATTTTTGATTGCTTCAGTTATGTTTGGAATCCAGCACTTTCCTCACTTAACAATGGCGTTCTCTCCAACTCTTACTTTTGTATTAATGCAGCACCTCAAACAGTATTCCTTACTGTCCATCATTATCGAATGGTATCATCTTGATCATGTACCTAAATATCGAAAATTGTTTTTATCACTTCGAGCGTATTTTTTTTATTATCATACGCGCAGTTCATTTCTAGTTTACTATTATTAATTGACTTGAAATAACACAAGAACAAACATACAAGAATGAGTAGTAGAATCGAATGCACATCAAGTAGTACATGAAGTTATCACAAACTGAACGAGTTTAAACACGCAATACTCACTCAGAATCAGTCGCCATTGAAACTGGCAATAGTCAGATGGGAAACATCAATTTTGTCGACTACAAAAAATGTCGATCGTCATTTACGATCGACATTTTTTGTAGTCGACAAAATTGTAGACACTCAGTCAGATAGGGTACATAATATAGTGTCTTTGGATAAGCCTATAGTGACTCTTGTTGTGAACTACTGATTAGAAAATCCGTTAAGTATTCAACTAACTCAGTTTTTACTCGCTAAACTTGTTAAATTAAATCTAATCAGGCTAGCTCCAAGGTAATTCATACTGGTCCATATCTACAATTATGAAGCATACTGCTCACATAATTAATTCTTCTAATCAATCTGCAAGCTTTTCCGAACGGTGGTGAAGCTGAACAATCTTCGCTGCAATATAATTGATCTCAGCTGTAACTCACCAGGGGATTACTCAACTCGAGTGACCATTAATCGATTAAATTAACTAATTCGAGAATGGCTGCTATCAGTGCCATCATAGTGACTTTTTTTTAAGAGGCTACATATTATCAGTCGTATCAATCTTTATCACCACAACCCTGTGCAGGTGATTTCAGAAAAGTGTATGTATATGTATGACAACACTTGGCTATTATTCAAACGGTAAGAGAAAATAGGTATGTCACAGACGGGTAAATGCCATTTTACATTTAGACGTCGAGTTTAAGAGTCTCCATATTCTAGACATAAAATACTGCTGATGTTCACTACAGATATGCATGCCAAAAAAAAGACCGCAATGACAGGAAAAGTTTTCTCTAACTGTTTTTGTAATGTTGAACCGGCATAATATCCTACGGAGTCACCAATTTTATTCCATTCAAAAAGTCAGTTTTGTCCAAGTCTGTTTGGAAAACAAGAATACAAAATTTTTTGAACATAAAATTAGTATAAATAATACCTGATTATTTCCTCGTGCCTCTGCGAGATACTTTGCTCCTGCAATGCCAATGTTATTCCCACGAAGTTCGAGTGTTGTCAATGTCTACATTAAATGACAGCGAAAATAAATATGGAGAATTTACCAGACATCTCATAGAATGTTACCGAAACAGTCCGTAATGTCTCTGCCAGATGCTGTGCTCCAGCATCAGCAATCTCATTGGACTCAAGATTCAGTGTGGTCAATGTCTATTTAAAACCATGGTAAAGATAGATATGAAGGACTTTCATCACATTTGAAACAGCATTACCTGATTATTTTTTAATGCCTCGGCGAGATACTTTGCTCCTGCATCGCTAATATTATTTGCCTGAAGGTCTAGTATTGCCAATGTCTATATAAAATAACATTGAAAATTGATTTGAAGGATTAGAATTATATTTGAAAGAATGCTACCTGGTTAGTCTTTAATACGTCAGCAAGACACTCTGCTCCTACATCGCCAATTTTATTTCCTGGAAGATACAAAGCTGTCAATGCCTTTGTGAAATGACAGTGAAGATAAATATAAAGAATTATCATAACATTGGAAAGAATATTACCTGGTTATTTTTTATTGCACTAGCAAGATACTTTGCTCCTTCATCACTTATTTGATCGGATGAGAGATGCAGCGTCGTTAATGTCTATGTAAAGTGACAGTGAATATGAATACCTAGGATTTCTAAGACTATCACTTGATTATGACGTAATGCCTCTGCGAGGTGCTGTGCTCCTACATTGGTAATTCCACAAAGCAAAAGATTCAGTGTTGTTAGTGTCTATGGCATATGAAGAAGAAGATAGATATAATGGATTTACAAGACATTTGAAAAAATATTACCTGATTAATATTTAATGCATCAGTCAGATATTTTGCTCCTATATCGCCGATTTTATTTCCCGGAAGATACAGAGCTGTCAATGTCTTTGTGAAATGATGGCGAAAATGGATATGGCGAATTGGAATTACATTTTAACGAATGTTACCTTATTAGTTTTTAATGCATTAGCAAGATACTCTGCTCCAGCATCGTGAAATTTATTTACTCTAAGATTTAGTGTTGTCAATGTCTATGTAAATCGAAGGCGAAGAAAAATATAATGCATTTTCATAGAATTTGAACGAGTGTTACCTGATTACTTCGTAGTGCTTTTGCAAGACTTTCTACTCCCGCATTACCAATTTTATTTCCAGAGAGATCCAGTATTGTCAGAGCCTATGCAAAACAAGAGCGAAGATAGATATGCAGTATTTGCATGATATTTAAAAGAGCGTTACCTGATTGTTTAGTAGTGCTTCTGCGAAGTACTGTGCTCCTTGAAGGCCAATGTTGTTGCTCGAAAGATTCAATATCTGCAGCGTCTATATGAGATAATAAGTGGTTTCTAGGTGAAAACGATTGATGATGAAGAAAATAGTTCTACTTGATTTGTTTGTAGTGTTGCAGCAAACTTTCGTGCGTCGTTTGGACTGAGTTGTGTCAACAAATAATTTATTTGGTCGTATGCCTACAGACTGCTTTTCATTTTTATGGCAAGAAAGTTATTTATTACTACCTGACTTTGGCGTATCGCTTCAGCTAAGAATTGAGCTCCAATGTCTCCAATATTATTGTTAGCAAGTTGCAAGTTTGTGAGTATCTGTTCAACAGATATAAAAAAAATTTGAAAAACTTCTCATGGAATGAAGTGGTATGTTACTCGATTGTCACGCAAAGATTTCGCTAGATGTCGAACACCTTTCTGTCCGATACCATTATCGGTGAGGTTCAATGTTATTAATGTCTATGCGAATAGAACATTCAAATTGAATGCGGTAGAAATGGTGAGAATAGAAATGGATTACTTTATTGTGTTGTAGAATTTCAGCCACATGTTGGGCTCCTTCATCACCAATTTGTTTCCCAGTAAGATCGAGTGTGATTAGAGTCTATATGAAAAAGAGGTATAGTTTGAGTGTAAAATGATTATCAATAGTAAAAATCGGACTACCTATGTTAAAAGCTACATGATGCATCAATATGCCTCTAGCAAGGATTTTATCAATTAGTGACTCAGGCTCCGTGCCAGAACACTTCATCTCTTGATGATAGAGAGTGGGGAGTAGTCTTCATTGACTGTTTCGTCAAGATTGTTGTCAGAAAAATTTTGGAAGTTATCAAAAGACTTCAAGGAATAGACTTAATTCATTATTGTTTTCTTCCCATGAACTGTGAAAAGGGAAGAATACTAGAGTTTCTAGGAAATCGAAATTTTATTTTGGATAGTGAAGTTCAAATTTGTTTGTAACAAAAAAAGTGCCAGAATTTATCAATTATTTTTAGTAATTTTGAGAATGTTTTTCAAAAACAACTGTATATGGTCAATTGGATAACGCCTTCTATTATGTTCTTTCTCCGAATAATATCGTCTTGTGTTTGCTTACTTTACACAGTTGATTTGTCAAAGAAAGCTACCAGAGGTAGTCAAAACATTTTCAGAGTGGCACCAAACCGAACTTATACAAATACGTAACTGTTACAGCAAGTTCTCAATGGTTTTTTGATCACTTCTATGTTTAGATTGAAAAGCAATTTACATAAGATTTTTCTTCAACACAATTGCATGACAAATGAACTATCCCTTGTGGACAAAGTTATGTTTATATCATTAAGTTGTTCATTGGGTATATAATATTGATGCTATTAAAGATCTTTTGAATGATAGTACACGTATTGGCATAGATCATATTACCACTAGCTTAGACATCTCAAATAGTAGTGTAGGTACTGTTCTCAGGGAAGACTTGGACTCGTCAAAAAAAGAATAGGTAACAATTCAGAAGATAGCCTTTCAACAGTAGCGAAAAGGTAATTATTGTAAGAAAAATAATGTTTGTAATGTCTTTTTATGTCAAGAAACCATTATTTATTCATCAATTACTTACTAAAACGTCATTCAGTGCTACTATATTATAGTGATGAATTTTTAAACAGATTTCTCAACAGTTTTCACAAAAAAGCCATTATGAGCAACAAATGGCAATAAGTCGCATCATCATAATTCACTATCCATATGAAAGGTATTATGAAGGATCATTTTGAAGAAGAAAAATCAAAGTTATCGTTCATCCACAATACTCTTCTAACCTTACTCATTTAGATTATCGGATGCTCATGAGCTGCTTAAAATATATACTTGACACATATTCAAATACTATAAGTATAGAGAAAGCAATCACCAAGAAGCTCAACTTAATGCCAGTTCGCGAATGTTAAGAGACATTTCAGAAATGGTTTCAAAGAATGAAATTTTATTTTGAATATTATAAACTTTGTGACCATCCTATGTTTTTATATTTTATTTAACGAATGAAAACATTTTTCTTTATTGGAACGTTATTTGCTACACACTCACTGAGATAATGTGGCATACTTATAGTATACAGGGATTATGTGTGATATCTTTTTTTCGAAATAACTATACTTTTCCAGATTCTTTTAGTAATAGCAAAATATGGTAAGCTGTAAAATTGTTATTGCCTGTCATTATTTCTCTTGATCCTCCTCTTTCGTCTTCTTGATTTAAGTTCATGAGGTTTAAAAGGAATATTCTTTATCTTTGAAATTACTTTTTATATCATTTCATAGTAATATTTGACACCACTCACCTGATCATGAATGTATTTTCCGAGATCGGGTAAATGATTATTGCAAAATTCGCATGTGATTGTGGTCGTCGAAGGACTTATGTTCAATGAAGGCTGATCTACAAATGTTTCTATTCTTGGAAGTGCATTTGATTGACGGGAAGATGAGATCGGTCTTTGTGATTGCCTGTGACTTGTAATTGTATTGCGAACTACTTTTGTCTACAAAAAACTAAATGATAATTTATCCTCTAAGCAAGATATTCTTGGCAATGAAGAAAAAGAACAGTAGAAGTATACAAATTGATCTTAAAAGCACCAATAGCCCTTTCGTGTTTTTAATATAGATTAAGAGTTTTTAGATTTTCTCAAAACGAGAGAGTTGTAATTAAATTAAACGTTTTGTACAACATACTAGTACATAATTTATTCAAACCGTTCTCTCATCAAATTAAAGCCATATCCGAATGTTACTGATGTTTTCTACGGATATCCCTAGAATCTTAACTAAGTATCAGTATGGGAGAGATAGGAGATATTGCACAAACACCCACCTCCCACCCTTTTTAGTGTCCTAACTCTGATCATTTAACATTGTTGTCAATATAACTATACATTTTAGAACTTTAAGTATATGCAATGGTTTATATTGCTAGTATTCTTCTCCGAAAAAAATAACTAATTTCGATTCATCCTACCTTTTCATTTTGTATACCATTATTTTGATTACCATTAGAGCTAGGTATTAATAATAAATACTCATTAATAAAGCAAACAAGATTAAAACATTCTTAGAACATACCTAACTAACGATCGTCCTTGTAATTCTAACAATAATTGTTTCAAAATTTTAAATGTTGGACGATCTTCTGGTTTTTGATGCCAACAATGAACAATTATATTCCATAATGTTTCATCACAATTCTCAGGTCGACTTAATATTTCTCCTTTGAGTTTACATCGACGAACTTCATTATCATCTTCAATTGATGCATAAGGTATTTGTCCTTGTGAACAAGCTTCCCACATCAAAATGCCCATTGAATATACATCTGATTTTTCAGAATAATTTGATAGACCTGCACTTTGAAGAATTTCAGGTGCAGCATATCTCAAAGGAACGACTACAAGTGTTGTTGATGCTGTACTACCAACAACAGAATACAATGTGCTGGCACGTGTTAATCCAAAATCTGTTAATTTGACTAAGTTTTGTTGAGGATCAGCATCATTAAATCGAAAAACAAGTACATTACGACAAGCTAAATCACCATGTACAATACCATAATCAGCAAGATAGATCATTGCATCAATAATTTGTAAAAATATTTCTAATAAAACTAATTGTGATGGTCGAAATTCATTTTCTTTTAAAAGTTCAGCAAGATCACCTTCAGTTGCATATTCTTGTACAAGCATAAGAGAATTAGTATCATTTTCAACCATACCATATGTATGTACAATATGAGGATGACAACCAAGTTGAACATAATATGATGCTTCTCGACTTGCTTTAGCTCCATCGATTTTGAGTAGAACAACAGGAGGACCACGTTTTGATATCCATTCAGCTTTATAGATAATTTTACCAGGTGCTTGAAATATAGCTCGTCTTTCTGCTTTTCTAATATCAATACCATATTTGAATAGAAAATGTTTTTGTGATGATGATGATGTGAATTCATCAATTAATTGTTTTACAGTATGATTCGGTCGTAATGAATCAATAGTCATTGGTTCACGTGTGATTGGACTTGTTCCAGTTTTTTGAAGCCATGCTGTAATTGCATCTCGTTCATATGTATGACCATCTTGACCAGTCACTGGATCACAAAATAATTCACAAGTAATGGGACATTTCAAAGTGTCTGTATTTGAAAGGCCAAACATTTTTAATTGTGAATATCTTTAATGAGATATGTCCATGTACAGGAAAAACAAATCAAGACTCAACAAATCATAATAATAATAAAAAAAAAACATTAGGTTACTCATTCACCAATTGTGGTTTGTAAGAAACAGAAAGTGAAAAAAAATAGGATAATGACGTTGATTGTAGAGATCGCTCTACATAACGTGTCTCATTTTTAATTTTATTTACGTGAGAAATGAAATATTTCTATCGTAAAGGAAAAGACGAAGAAAAAAAAAAGAATTATTTTGCTTTTTGTAACATATGACTATCTTTCTTTGCCACTAAAATATCTTTGAATTTGAATATATTTCAAAGGAAGATGATCAAACATGGTAATAAATACCTTGATGATTCATGAGGTTTACAATATGTTTTATTTCTCTAGATGATAATTCTTTTACCAAAAGATTTACGTAATATACTTTTGTCATATAATATAATACAGACTATTAAAGAATTAGTTCCCTATGATTCCAGAA
Organism: Rotaria sp. Silwood1; assembly: GCA_905250075.1. Lineage (NCBI taxonomy): Eukaryota > Metazoa > Rotifera > Eurotatoria > Philodinida > Philodinidae > Rotaria > Rotaria sp. Silwood1. The sequence continues at coordinate 89,109 of CAJNOP010000489.1, forward strand.
AAATGAATATAAAATATTTAGAATGTCTGTTAATTCCCTAATTCTGATTCGAAGATCTTCAATCATTCATATTTAAATTAACAAGCCCACACAAATGCCATCTTCAATTGCTGCTGAAAAATTCATCAATATTGTCTAGTGATTGATTTTATGAAACGAGAAACTTTTTTATTGTATAAATTTGCATCAATATGTTTTAATCATTATCAATATTTGAAAATATTATAAACAATAAATCTACTCATTTAAACTATTTTAAGCAAAATAGATATATAATTCATGATTATTTCTTTTGTTAAATAACAAAAAATAAAGTTTCTTGATTCTAATAATATCACACAAAAAAAAAAAAAATTATATTTTTATTTAGGAAAAAAACAAAATAATCTCACCGAAAAGACACTAAAAAAGAACAAAACAAAACAGATTTAATCACTATATCAAAACTGCACAATGCATGAGATTCAAAAATAAAGCAATGAAAAAAAAAAACATTCTCTTGCAATTATTCTTGAAAGACCAACAATTCTTTAGAGACAAAATAATTAAGTCTTTAAGAAACACAACTACGACGATTTTGATTATTATCAAAATATTGACACCGGTGACCACAACCATATGGACATTCATCATGTAATTTAAACCATGTTTGAATATGATCAATATGACCACCATGAGAACAAACACCACAAAATGAAAATAGACCACGGCATGGTATTCGACTAAACAAAACAAAAAATATTTACAATTATAATAAGAAATTATTTCTTTATAATCAAACTAAAAAATTAAACATACCAAATAGAACACATAAATTCTTTAACTATAGACGGAGGATTTTTACTAGTAGAAGAAGGTATTATTGAAAAACGTTTCAATATTGGTGCTTGTACAGTAAAAATAATACTACCCTCAAATTCAGTAGAATTATAACTAAGAGGAATTCCTTCATTTTCTATACAATGTTTTGTTACTTGTTTTGCTTTTACAAATAAACGCATTTTTTGTAATAATTCTATAAAAACAAAAACACAAAAAAAACATTATTAATATTAATCATAAATATATATATATATACCAATATACATAACAAGCCAATGTAAATGTGCTCCATTGAATAATTCAATACGTTTACGTTCATTTAATTGTGGATATAATGCTAAAAGAAGATGAACAGCTACTTGAAGTTCATTCTATATAAAACAAAATACAAAAAAAATATTACAATATATTAATATTGAAAATTTGTCTTACATTATCAATATAATACCAAAGTGTTTGTCGAATAATATCATCAAAATTTAATGAATGTTTTTGTATTGTAGGACAATAACTTTCATCAATAGTAAAAAATTTTTCGGAATCATCAGGTACAGTCGAATGCATAGATGTTTGCATATTACCAGCAGTACTAAAACAAAAAAAAAAAGTCTATATAGATCTATTGAATATTACAAGGGATGATTTCGAACTCTTATTCAACTCACATAAGTAGATATTCATCACAATTAGATTTAATTAAAAAATCGATTAAATCAATCAACTAAATATGAATTCATTTGTTTGTTTTTACTATATTTTATTCATTAAAATATAATGTATTTAAAAAATTTCCGTTAGGTTATATTTTTCTTAAAGTCCTTTATGAATGAATCGAATAATCTCGGACATTTAATATTCGAATGCAAAACATACTTTTTCTAAGATAAAAGTATAAAAATATGCTAATTATTCTATTTTAGATGAAAATTTTGTAATGAATGTTATCATTATGAGATAAATAGGAATTCAATTAGCATCCGGTATTAGAAGATATTCTTTTGTGAGCTTAGCAATCGATTGAGCAAATCAAGACTTTGTTTTTTTTTGCTATTTTAACCTACTGTTGATATATGTTTGTTAATGGCATAAAAATAGTATCGAAATCTTTTATTGTTAAAAACTAAAATAGAAACATAAAACTAACCTATTATATTCATTTTTATGTCCTATTTCATCATCATCATCAAGTATGATTACTTCAGTTAATTGACGAGTTAGTGGATCTAATGAAAAACTATTAAAATCTCCATCTGTATTTACTAATGGTAATGTATCATTGAATATGAGTGATATAGGTAATGAGTTTCGTCTTAATTCAATATCGATCTAATATTAAAAACAATATATTTAGCGATTACAAGTTAACAAAAAAAAAAAAGAAGTGATTGTAACTTTACATCATTATCATATGATATATCATTAGCATTGCCATTATTCAATATATCCTCAGGTGTGATAAAGATAATATCATCTGTAAGTACATCTCGAACAATATACGTTTCTGTATCATCGATCATTTCTATAACAAAAAAACACAAGTTTCGATATTATTAATTATTTTAATTTCTTACCCAATTTTGAATCTGTTAAAATTCTTTGTTCTTGTGATTTAGTTTTTTTATCATCAATTAATTCATCATTTCGTTTATTATCTTGTCTTTGTTTTTCAATACTTGTTAATTTTCTTCCAGGTTGATGATGATGATGATGACGATGACGATGACTACTTATTGGATCACTAATACAATGACTTAATGTTAATGATCGTGAATTTTTTGATGAATATTTTCGATAATTTTCTAAAGCATCATAATTTGCATATAACATTTTAATAACTTGCCATGTTGCTTTTAAATCTGGACGATTTAAATCATCAGCAACATTACTATTTATATCACATATATTTGCTAATGCTATTAATGATCTATCACCATTACCAAATGTCCAACGTCTTGCAAATTGATGAAATAATTGAACTGAATTATCATATGAAGAATTTGAATAAACTTGTAAAATACTTTCACCTTTAATTATTTTATCCCATATTAAACATTTTGATATTGTTTCTTGTGAATATAATATTCGTATATTTGATGATGATAATGGTATATATTGTTCATTATATAATGTATGTACATAATCATTATCAATATTTGGCATTGATACATGTACATAACCATTTGATGTAACATTTAATGAAAAACTTGAAACAATTTTTTCACTTTGAATTGCACTTGTTATAGGAGCATGAATAAGACGTTCATCACGACCAACAGATATTATATTATCAGAATGAGGTCGCCAAAGAAAATCTTCAATATCATCTAAAGAAAAAAATTTTTTTTTTTTTGTAAATGATTTATTTTTCAATTAATAATAAAAATTATCGGATGTTTTTTTTACTTCGATGATGACAAAATGATGCTTGTGGTAGATAAGGTCGTCGAACATCCCATACATGAATACGAGGATCAGCTGTACGTGTAAAACATGCAATATGATAACGACATGTTGGACGCCAACTAAGTTTAGTTACTTGACCAAATGTATATACTGTAAATAATGGATCTTGTCGATTATCATTACCTTTTGCATCCCAAACCTATTGTTTTACTTTTTTTTTTAATATCATAGAAAGTTCTAATTAATAGAATATTAATTACATACACGTATTGTTCGATCATGACCACCAATACCACCAGTAGCAAGCCAAAAATGTTCATGAGGATTCCATGCAATACATAAAACTTTATCTCGTGTATGAATAGAAGAATCAGGTTGTGAAGGTTGTCGAATATCCCATATCTTAGAATAAATGAAAAAAAAAAGAAAAAAAGATAATAAAATTCTTTTGAACTTACTGGCACACAATATTGATCATTTATTACAGAAGCAAATTTATTTGTATTAGATAAATTAATATCAATATCACGAAATCCTTCTTTACTTGCATGTCGAAATGATGTTACAACTTTATCAACATTATTTAATCGAAAATCAATTAACTAAACGAAAAAAAACAAAAAAGATTTTACATAGAATTTGTGTACAAAACATTTTGTAGTGATCAGTCAAGTTTTTTTTTTTTCGAAATCATAACTCGATGATCTCGAAAACGCTATATATCGTTCTATTCGCACAAACTAAAATCCTAATATTATAAATAACCTATGCGTTTTTATTATCATTATATGAATATAATAGGGTGATAATCTTAGCAATGATTTATTATCGCTAGAGAACTAATGATAATCGAACAATAGACAGCTGCTAACAATTTACGTTCTCAATGTGCGCCCATCAAAAATTAACTACCAATCCTTTCACGTATACTTAAGTGAGTTGCAAATATAAGTAATAGTAGGTAATGAATCAAGCGATCAATATTTATTGGAAAATTTCTTTCAAACTTTAATCAACTTGTGAATCGAGATCTAAGTTATTCGATTTAGTACAATAAAAAAAAACACCTGATTCATATAAGCAGATCTTTTTTGAACTTACAATTAGAACTGAGAATTGTTTGAGAGAGAGAGAATCACTAACTTTGTACATACTCATATGAATGTAAAATTCAATTCTATATTTTTTTTCCAGAACTGATTCTGTTTCGAATGCTAAGTTTATTCTAATTCTAGAAGTTGAAATTATTGTATTTCTACAATAAAGTTTTTAAATAAGAAGGTCTATACTCTTCATTCGATATTATTAATGGATATCCATCACAACTAGAAATCGATAATTTAACAAAACAAATTACTATTTTTGATACTTTTTTTTATTCATGCGAGTATATTTTTGATGGATAAATCTTAAATCACTTGTGAATAAACCAATTTTGAGATAAGTTTTTTTGTCAAAATGAGCCACAGAATTTCAATAGGATTCAAGTCTTGTTGCAAAAATCATTTTTGTCATTGATAACTTCACTTTTGTATTGTAATACGTTAGAAATACAAACAATCATTCTGTAAAAAGCTTTTTCTTGTTTAAACTTCATATTTTACATACATTTTTTTTTTCGTTTCACAACATAAACGATGTTCTTTTACTATTGAGATTGGATTTGTTCAGCAGTAATTTATATTCAATAAGAGTTCGCTAGCAGTGAGGCAGAAGTTTGCTTCCACTAATCTTTTCAAACGATGAATATCACAATCAAAAACCTTTTTTGAACATCTCCGAAACACTTCAAATCATTTGTTTGAGTTTCTTGATGACATTTTGTATACAACATTGTGAAATTTTGAGACACTTCGAAATTTGGATATGATTAAGGCGAGAATGGTGTAAAGTGATTGTCTGGACTCAAATAAATATGTAACTAAGGTTTCTAAATGTAAGCATCTTATTAAGATTACTGACAAGTGAATGTCACAAGATTCATACTAAATTAATTTACAAAATTGTACGAATATCTTAATGTAAAGCTTGAGATTTATTTGACTGTAAAATGTTACTGTGAATCTTACATAGATCTAACTATAAGATACTGATAAAGTTTGGACACAAGTTTTTCTATAATCTTATAATGATATCTTAGAAAATAGCAAGATTTTTCATACTCATTTTTCGTTTGTTATTGTTAGATCAGATAATGATCGTAGTACGATCTTAGAAGATTGTGTCAATCGATCAATTGAACTAGTTATATGACATATATAATTCTACAAGATCATATATGATCTTGAAATTACTCTGAATACTTTAGATTCCTACTCTACTTCATATCGATGTATACACAAACAATTCAAGAATAGTAATGATTGAAAAGATCATTTTGTTTTTTCTAATTATACCTTTGCATATCCATCTTGAGATGCAGTTAATAGTAGATTTCGATCTAAAACAAGAAAACATTTTTTGAAATTCTTAAATAATTTATTTGTTTTAGTTCAAATCTACGTTTTGGATGAAATTGAAGACGATTAATAATTGTACTATGAATACTTAATTGATCAGTAGTAATAAATCGTGTTGCATCCCAAATATATAAATATCCACTTGTACCACTTACTGTTGCAAAACAATTTTCTAATATTAATAAAATTTTGATTATGTTAAATAAAATAAAATAAAAATACAACCATAATGTGGACTCCAACCAACATCTTTTGGTTGAAATGCATAACGTGATATAGATGATTGTCGTGGTGCATTACGAAAATCATGAAGTTCTTTAAATTGTTCAATATTATCAATTGATTCAATAGAAAATAATTGAAAATCTATTTAAATTAAAAAAAAAATCAGACAACAATCAAAAACAAAAGACATTATTTTTTCTTAATTCTTACTTTGTTGTCCAGCTGCTATTAACCGATTATTAGTACAATTAAGAGCAAGAGTCGATGTACCACCACGTACAAAACAAGAAAATATTGTGTCTTGTGAATTAATATATGTTTTAGCCATGAGAATAGATCATTCTTGTTGAATAAAAAAATATGAAAGAAAAAAACAAAAAAAAAAGGAAATCAATGGGTTTTTTTTTATCACAATAAAAATCATTAAAAAACTAAATTCAAACATTTATACTGGACGTAAAACAAAAACGAAAAAAAAAGAATTTAAATGTCATTTTTTGTTTTTTTTTTGAAGATTAGAATATTTGATTAAGAAATCGTCGTGTTTGCTCAACGGTTATAAATAATGTACCAGTAGCCACGAATGTACGAATAAGAGTTGGTAATAAACCAGCATAAAGTACCATAAAACCTATTTAAAAACAAAAAACATATATATATCATGTTTTTTAATATTAATTCTACCTTCATTTCGTATTATTTGTAAAGTATATTTTGGAAAGTTCATTTTTGGTTTAAATACTTGTATGCGTGATTTAACTGCATCAATAGGAAACATAACTATCCAAAAACAAATACCAGCCATTCCACCGGATATCCATGTTTTTATAAAACCTATTGAAAAATTGTGAATCTAAATAAATAAATGCGTTTTTTTTTAATTTTCTTACCAATATCTTCTTTTTTTTGATTTTTATGCATTAAAAGTGTTCTTGTTAATTCATAACCACCAAAAAAACATCCATAACCTGGACATTCTCTTACTAATGTTGTTGTTAAACCATGAAATAAACCACGTATACCTTCTGTACGTATTATATTTCGAGTAATATTAATTGGTGAACTATCAATGATTAAATAATAAAGACAAATCTATTCAATAGTTTTATTTTTATTCCATAAAAAAAAAAAAAAGAAAAATTTACATTTTCTTATATATTATATTTTCTCCATTCAATGAATTCATTTTTTGTACTTCATTCAATGTTTGTATTCGACATTTAACTAATTCTGTTGGACATAAAGCTATAGATGAAAATACAGCTGCAAAACTACCAGCTGCCATATTTTCAAGTGGATTTAATTGTTCATGATCTGTTTTATTTCGTAAAAAACACATCATATTTTGACATTGACCATAAGCCATAAATAAAATTCCATTTTCTAAACTTTTTGTGAAAAAATAAAATTAATTTAATCAAAGTAAGAACAAAAAAAAAAAAGAAATTCTATTTAAGAAAACCTGCAATATTTGCAAGTAATGATGGTGAAGTACCAGCATATAATGCACGTATACCATTCTCATGAAAAATTTTTCGTCCACAATCAAAAAAATTTTTATATTGTGTAGGAAATGTTTGTAATTTAGTTTTTATTGTATCTAATGGTTGTCCAACTAAAACTGATGCTGTTGCGCCTATATGAAATACAAAAAAACAAAAATATTTAGTTAATATATGATATATATATTTACCAGTGATACCACTAAAAAAATCAATTATCGCATTGGAATTCATTGTTTTTTAAAGATTCCTGTGCTTGCTTACTATGACATTAACAAACAATCAGAGTGCGCTAGTAGACATTCCAATAATTAATATCAAAGATATAATTGGTTTTCATATAAAAACCAATAGAATATTATATATTTGTTTTGTCTAATGTTTACCTCTACAAATGGATAGCCTATGATCTAACGAAAAAGGGTGTGACGAAAAATACCAATCAACTGTATGTATTAAGCACACTAAGAGTGACAACATCTAGTTCACATTGAGACATTAAAAAAAAAATAATTACTATAGGAATAATGTGAAACAGATGTTCTACTAAACTGTATATTTTATTTTTATCTAAAATAAGTTTCATTCGTAAGATGTCATTATACTATGAGTATGATGAAAAATTTGTCATAATTATGAATTTCATAATATCATCACTGTAAATAACATATATCATCTCTTTCTAGAGAAGTTCTTGTTCATTTGTATATTATTGTTTCTGTTTGGTTTACTGGCAAGTATTTGAAGTTAGATACTTAATTGTTGGTTTTCTTTTATTAGTTTTTATCAAGATTATACTGTTGTCATGAAAACATTTTGCCATTGAATTACAAAAATTGATTTAAATAGGAAACATTATTTAGACAGCTATAGCAAATAGAATAGATTCGTTTTCCTTTCAGATTAACTATTGATTGTTGGTTCTGATATAGCAACACATAGTTCATTGGTGAATTTTCGTACGTGATTTGATTTTCATTTAAGATTTTTGGATGATATGAGATTTGTATACGAGCACTTAATGACGATAGAAAATAATGTTCTTCTAATTTTATAAAAAAAAAGAAAATTAATTTTACATTTATTATCATTAAGTTATCATCGAAGTAAAGGTGATATTCATATTAAACATGTAGTTTGATCTCGGTAATTTATTTACGTCATTTGCTGACTTTTTTTTTTTATTTGATAACTCTTGTTTTTATTCTAATAGCGAATAATTTATAAGTAAGTCGAATGTAACATGTTTTTTTTAATGCTCTGCAATTATTCGCAGTCTATCTTGAAGTTCGCAATTAACACATGATCAATATTCTGTGCGAAATTTGTTTTCACTTTCGATAGATTTAATTATGATATAAGGACTTTTCGGGATGGCTTACGCCATCTTAGATAGCAATCATGTTTTTCTCTTATTCTATGCCCTTTTATAATATAAAATTCAATTTATTATGATTGATCATTAATTTAATGTAAAATAAAAAGCATATTTACATATCGAAAATAGAAAAAAAACACACACAACTAACTCTATAATTATATAAATGGTATGAGAATGAGACGTTCTTTTTCTTCATATATATTACCTGTCATTATTCGCCATTACAAATTTCTAGTGAATGTTAACGCCTTTACAATAACATACTATTCATAAGATGTCACCAGATAAAATTCATTATTTGATTCCATCAGAAAAGATTTGATACATGAAAAATTCTCATCTTAAAGATAGTGAATAAATTTCTTGAAATAAATAAGATTTTAAATATATAAGTATCATTCTGATATATACAAATGAAACTCCATTCTGTAGTCGTATTGATGATTCATAGAATATTATGTGGTCATAGACTAGAAAGAAGTTAGTTAGTTATTTTAGATAAAAAGAAATAAAAATGTTATTTCGAAAAGATCCATGTGGAATTATTTGTATTTTATTAACATATTCAATGCTTTTACATTGTCTTTATGTTCTTCTTTTTATTTTAATTATACCATTATTTAATGAAAGGTTAATTTAATTTATTTTCTTACAAAAAAAAAATTTTTATTTATAAAATAATTTAGTTTATATGGAACATTGAATGCATTGATTATTTGTACACTTATTTTTCTTTCATTTATTTCACATGTTCGTGCATCATATACAGATCCTGGTTTTGTACCATTACCAAAAAAAGGACTTGATTTTTCTGATGTAAAAACAAATGTTAGTACTAATAATCCTGTAAAAGTAAGAAAAATGAAAATTTTCTATATATATTTAATGTTTTTGAAATTATTAATTTTTTTTTCTTTTTCTCAAGCCAAATGAAGAAGGTTGGACAGGTTTGTGATAAATATTTATTTTTTAAATAATATCAAAAATATGTTTTAATTATTTTGTATTAGTTTGTAATCGATGTGATACATATCGACCAGCTCGTTCACATCATTGCAGGTAAATTTTTATTTATATTAAAAATGTGTAATAGTTTGTAATTGTTTAGAATCTGCAAACGATGCGTTAGAAGGTTAGAAATTTGTTTTTATGTTGTTATTTTTCCTAGTGTCAATTGATAAAAAAAAAAAAAATTCTTTTTTTTGTTATAGAACTCTAAAGTTTAGTATAATAGGATAGATGTTTAGAGAAATTTATTCACATTCTAAGAAACTATAGTCATTTTTATTGTATCATAGAATTTCTAATAAAATATCAATTAATTTCTTATAGTTTAAGTCAATCAAAGAAATCTAGCTTATCATTCTGATTATACTATTTTTTTTATGACAGTTTAGTTTTTCGACGAAACAGGAACAGTCGCTTTTTCATTTTCGACGAAACGGGAATCCACTAATAAAATTTCATTTTTATCTTACGAAGGAACATTTCCAACTGTCACATTGCTTTTGAGTCAAGCGTGTGCGCATCATGTAGGTCCTAATAATCTATGAATACTCTGAAAAAAAGTTCGTACTGCTAGCTTATTACTACCGAGATATTGCATTTTTACTGTTTGTTTACGAAAAGAAGCCGTGCTCCACCTGAAAAACTGAGTTTCGAACTTCAGCCTAAGATACAGCTATAGTAAAATTGCTGATATACACCAGCAGATTTCGATATTTTTATTTCAGACTAACGAGGGAAGGTCCCCAGGTGCCACGCTCCGTTTTGAATCGGACATATGCCATTTTGTAGAGCTCAGTGAGACTAGGAAAAGCTTAAAAGGGTTCTTCCCCATGGGCCTTGGGAGTCGAGTTATGCCCTCTCTACTGAATTTTTGACCATTTTTTCGATATTGAGCAGTAAATCAAACAACAGAGTTTTGATCTGAAATTTTGCCCATAGATAGATCTAATCGTCTTTAGAATATCCTGAAAATTTCAGCTGAAAAGAATGTTCCTTTGTCGAGATATTGAATTATTAAAAAATCATCGCTTTTACAGACAAGGCGCAAAAAGCCAACCTACTTGAATATCCAATATCTCGATAAAGGAACATTCTTTTCAGCTGAAATTTTCAAGATATTCTAAAGACGATTAGACCTATCTATGGGCAAAATTTCAGATCAAAACTCTGTTGTTTGATTTACTGCTCAATATCGAAAAAATGGTCAAAAATTCAGTAGAGAGGGCATAACTCGACTCCCAAGGCCCATGGGGAAGAACCCTTTTAAGCTTTTCCTAGTCTCACTGAGCTCTACAAAATGGCATATGTCCGATTCAAAACGGAGCGTGGCACCCGGGGACCTTCCCTCGTAAGAGCAATGAAAAGATCTGAAACTTTCATAATAAACTATTCTCATTAAGGCCTATCTTTATGCAAAGTTTCAAGTCGAAATTCAGTTTTCCTGAGGGGGACCACGACTTTCTGCTTAAACATATAGTAAAAATGCTATATCTCGATAGTAATAAGCTAGCAGCATGAACTTTTTTTCAGAATATTCATAGATCATTAGGACCTACAGGATGTGCATATACTTGACTCAAAAGTGATGTGACAGTTGAAAATGTTCCCTCGTTAGACAAAAATCGATTTGATATATGATTTCTATTTTTAGATTAGATCATCATTGTCCATGTAAGTTAAAATTTTATTAATATTTTGTTTTTCTATAAAAAAAAATAATTTTTGATATTTTTTAGGGATAAATAATTGTGTTGGTGAATTTAATCAAAAATATTTTATTTTATTTCTTTTCTATATTGGTAAAATTTAATGTTTATAAATATTTTTTTTTTTTTTGTATTTTAAAATATTTCTTAGGATTAACAAGTCTTTATGTTATATCATTTATTATTTGGTCATTAATTGTTTATCCAAATAAATCTGAAGCTCAAGTGTATGTAAAATAAAAGTTTTAATTTATTTATAAAATTTTTTTTTGTTTTTTTTTTATAGTATTCACTCTATAGTACTCTGTATTGAATCATGTCTATTTGGTATATTTGTTATAACTGTATTTGTTGATCAAATACAATCAATATTAAATGATCGTAGTTTAATTGATGCATTAAAATTAGATGAAAATTCTCGAACAAAAGAAAGAATTTTACCACCAAAACGTATTCTATTTCAAAATGTTTTTGGTTCTGGTAAAAAAAAAAAACTAATCCTAAAAAATTTTCATTTCTTTTTGTTTAGGTCCAATAATATTATGGTTATTTCCATGTGATTTAAAAAGTTCTAATAAAATTTCTGATTCACAAGATACATATTTTGTTTAAAAGAACAAAAAACACATATTTAATACTTATCAATATTTTTTTTCTCTACACATTCAATTTTACATGTGATCTGGTATTCAATTTATAACATTTTTTTTTGTTTTTTTCGTCCATAAAGTCAAACAAATATTGTTTTTAGCTTTTTTTGTAACTCATTATTGAATTTAGTTATATGTATATTAATTAATGATTTTTGTAAATCTTTTCTTTTTACAATAAAATCTCTTTCTAGATGAAAATAAAAGTTTGTCTATAAAAAACAAAAAAAAATCATGGCTCAAGCAGTAGCAACTAATTTTCGTCGACGTATTCTTGGTTCAAGACAAGATTCATCTAATAATAATTTATCTAATGCAATAAATACAAGTCATTCATATCAAAATCGTACATCTATACGTATTGATCGACGTACAATGGAAAAAATTTGGAAACAAATGGATCGTATTGTTAAATATTGTCAAATGCCTAAAATGAATTTAAAAAATTCTCCACCATATATGCTTGATATTTTACCTGATTTTTATCAAATATTACGTGAAATAATAAATTATTATGATGATCGTATACATATATTAAATAATATTGAATATTTTCATATATTTATTAATAATCTTATTGATTTATGTACAAAAACAATTGAATGTTTTAAACATGCCGGTCATCATATATATAATGAACAATCAAATTATAGAAAAAATTTTATTAAATTTTCATTATATTATTCACATAATTTAACTGAATTAAAATCATTATTTATAAATGGTATTTATGAAGGTGAACGTTTTCGTTTAACTAAACAAGAAGCAAATGATTTTTGGAAAAAAAATTTTAATGATAGGTATAAAAATATATGATTATATAAAACACACAAAAAAAAAAAAAAATCTTTTTTTTTTTTTTTTCTTTTTGAAGAACTATTGTACCATGGGAAGAATTTAAAGAAAAATTAAATCATATTCATAAAATACAATCAATTAATGAATCAATAGCTTTACAAAATACTATTGATTTAACTCATAATAATCATGTATCAATATTTGAATTTGATGTTTTTACAAGGTAATATTAAATTAGAATGTTCGATTTTTTTTTATGTGAAGAAAAAAAATATGACATATTCGATATTTCGAAAAATAATAATAATCTATTTATAGAAATATATGTTTATATAGAATAAGAAGAACGATAAAAAAAATGAAATTCTATAGTTTCAAACAAAAAAAAAGAAAACAATTGCTTATAATGAAATTCGTTTGAATAGATGATGAAAAAATGTAGTTTGTTGGTTATTCTAAAGATAGAAATCATTAAAAAGTTTTTAATAAAGAAAGAAGTACTATCATATCGTTTATGATTTATTTCTGATGAAAATTGACTTTTTTTTTTACTGAGGAAGCCATAAGAATATAAAGATTAAATATTGTTATTATGTAAGAATCAAATATATTTGCATTTAGTACCAGAAAATGTCGTAGGATGTGTTTTTTTTGGGATCCGGACAGTTGCTCGCTATAGGATCCTATGTAACTGTTATCGCAAGCAAGTGTCCGCGCGCAACTGTCCTAAACCCGTTTCTTTTACGTCCTACGTTCAGAACGATTTTTTTTTCCTTTGTATGTTTACCTACAAATCTATCTTATCATTTCATTTTAATAAAAGATAGAGAACTGTATATAAGATATATCATTATCTATATTATAAAATTATGAATTACATAAAAATCATTTCAAAGTATCCTACTAATAATAAAATTTATTAAATGTGCTCTATTAGAAAAACAAAAATTGTAATTCACAATATGAATAAAACCAAAAATAGCAGAACACAAATGAAAGAATCACATTCAATATACGATCAATAGAATAAGTCTTCTTTATACTGATGATTCTTGAATTGCTTCTATAAACGAATAAATAATGTTATTGATGTAATGAGTGTGTTCATATTCGAGAAAATATTAATTCGGATAAGTTGAATAAATTTAACGTTAAGATGTATATTCTTCCGGTTATTATTGATAATGATGAAAAATTAGGACGAATTTCACTCCTTAATCGCAATTTAAATAATCCCAACCTAGTGCCGTAACAAGGATTTTGACGGTGGTAGGGCTTAGCGCCACTTAAATGTCTGGTGATTGAGCACAGGCAAATGAGGTCTGTGGGATGGTAGGGCTGATAAGAGAATTTAGCTGACGAAGTTGATGTCGGTGGTTGGGCGGAGCTCAACCTAGCCCTACCTTGGTTACGCCACTATCCCAACCTTATCTTGAACTACTATAACGTATAAAACTTTGACTCTTATCCTATCCGACTCGGTTGAATCGTTATTATCACTTTAATCAAGGAATTTTTTCTCTGATTGTTTCTTATAACATGTTAATTTGATGGGTCTAAAAATGATAAGTCTCACAGTGGTATCAAAGAGAGATCTACAAGAAAAGCATTTTTTGTTTCTTCATTCTATAATCCAAGAGAAACATTCTCTAACAGTTTAATTACACTATCCTATCATAATCTGATTGTTATGGTACATCGTCTTCTACATCTATACTTGATTGTTCTACGACATTCTTTGCTTCAAATCTAATGCAAAGCTCTAAACTAGAAATTTTTACTTGAATTTATTAATCGTTATTGTGTTTTTTTTTAACTATTTCTAAATAGATTATTTCAACCATGGTCATCACTTTTAACTAATTGGAAATTATTAGCTGTAACACATCCTGGTTATATGGCATTTATGACATATGATGAAGTCAAAGCAATATTAACAAATTATATTAATAAACCAGGTAGTTATTTATTTCGATTAAGTTGTACACGTCTTGGACAATGGGCTATTGGTTATGTAACAACACAAAATACAATACTTCAAACAATACCACAAACAAAATCATTAATTCAATCATTAACCGATGGAGAACGAGAAGGATAGTAAGTATAAAAATAATTTTTTTAAATTTAATTTAATTAAATATCTTCTAGTTATAAATATCCAAATGGAAAAAATATTAATATAGATTTATCATTAGTATTAAGACCAACAGAAACTGATCGTATATATGTATCAGAAGAACAATATGAAATATATTGTGATATGGGTACAAGTTTTGAATTATGTAAAATATGTTCAGTTAATAATAAAGATAGTAAAATTCAACCATGTGGACATTTACTTTGTCAAAATTGTTTAACAGCTTGGCAGGTAAAAAAAAAAACAAAAGAAAGGTTTTTAATTTTTGTTTTTTATTGTATTAATAAATTTTTTCAGAAGCAAACTAGTTCTAAACCACCATCATTATGTCCATTTTGTCGTAGTGAAATAAAAGGTTTTGAACCTGTAATTATTAATCCATTTGATAGTTCAACAATACATAATAGAAAAGAATCAAATTCAAATGAATTCGATAATGTAAAAAAACAAAAAACAAAATTTCATAAGACTCTTCTATTTCTATGTATGCATATTATTTTTCTAGCAAAACTTAGATCCAAATTCAAATATTCAAAATTTACAAACACTTGCAATAGTTCATTCAATGAATAATGAAAATGCTGATAGTGTACAAGCTTCATCAGATAATATATCTTCTACACCTCCACCAATACCACCTCGTCCTATTAATACAAAATTAAATGGAAATCGAATTCTAGCAGATACAAAAATGAATACTTCTCAACAACATTCTACACCACCATCACATAAAAAAGATGTTTTATTAATTTCACAACGATCTTCAGGTATAAATTCAAGACCACATTCATCAGTATCATCAAATGATAGTTTCAGTGATTCATTTAGTAAGAATGAAAACAAGACTTTTTTTTTAAATATTTATTTTTTATATTTTGTTTTTTTTTAGCTTCATCAACAACAATGACGAGAGATTCACATCCTATTACTGTTCAAAATGGTTTTGATAATTATCTTAGCTCAGGAAATGAAATAATAAGGTATAGAAAAATATAAATATAAATACGAGTGAGCCGAGATTCGTAGGATTGATGAATAAAAGCAGAAATAAAATACTGAAGCTCTGCTGAAGAAGAACAAGAGGTCAGTGGGATCATTATCTCAAATCTCATCGCTCGGAAAACATCCTAAAGAAGAAATTCGCATAGAGTTAACGAGAGAACCGTTCAAAGTGATTCACCGCATATTTTGGGCATATAGAAGGGACCTCTAGGTTAAAATAACCCTAAAAGAATTCGGGCCCATAGATCCCCACTACAGATTTATAGCCATTTTACTTCAGTTTTAGGCTATGATACGGTATGTACACACAAAGAGACTGATGGTATTTCGATCTGAAATTTTGTCCACAGATGGTCTATTTGTAATTAGAATGTTCTAAAAATTTCAGCTCAAAAGAATATTTCCTTCGCAAGATGTTAAATTTTCTAAAATCATTCAGATCGCATAAAAGATAGTGAAGGAAACATTCTTTTGAGCTGAAATTTTCAGAACATTCTAGTTACGAGTAGACTTATCTGTGGACAAAATATCATCAGTATCTTTGTATATACATATCATGCCCCAGGCTAAAATTAAATTAATATGGGTATAACTCTGTAGCAGAGGCCTATGGGTCCGAACCCTTTTAGGATTATTCGAATTTAGAGGTTCCCTGTATATGCCTAAAATATGAGTTCAAAAGTGATGAATCACTTCGGACGGTTGATTTATAAGTGTTCCAACAACCAAACCGTTGTCTCGTTCTTCATATTCGATAATCGTGATATTGGAAAGTTGACCATTGGTAATATGGGTTCTAAACTATACTATATTTTCTTTTATCTTGGTGATATTATATTGAAAAATGTATTTTTTTGTTTTGTTTATTGTTTTAGTTCTTCTTCTGATCTTAGTCTTAATACAATTGAACAATTTCAAACAATCGATCATATACGTAATCGTTTAATATCTGAAAATAATTTTGAACTAAGACGTATTGAAGCTGCTTTAAAATTAACTGAAGGTTTATCATTATCGAAACAGTATCAAATGGCTAAATTATTTCTTAATCAAGTAAAATATGAACAAGAACAATTATTAAATAATAATAATAATAATAATACTTTCATTAATGGTTCACATTAATAAATGAAATTAATTAAATTTGCCTTTATTGTATTCCTTCTTTTTTTGGTTATTGTCAACAGTATATCAAACGAATCGGTTCTTTTTACTATTTTTTTTTTTATTATCTTGATAATAATATTTTTTTTTTCTTCTTCTTATATGTCTCTTTTAATATGAAGATTGTGAATTATTTGACTACAGATATAATTTTTGTGTGCGTGTGATTTTTTTAAAATATTTATGCTGAAAACAAAATACTTTGCATAATAAATATTTGTATTTCTAGATAATAACTATTAAAAGAATGAAAGACGATATTCCAAGTGAGCATTTATCGATTTTTGTATATTGATAATTTAATTTTTCTTTTAAATAGCAACATGTGTTGCTGCTGTTTTCTCTGATATTGAACCTGAACCACAAGTATATAATCTTTTTGAATATATTTATCTTTAATTTAATGTTGTACCTTTTTTTGCTAGTTGAAGGATATTGAAAAATTTATGCATGATCATGGTGGTCAACCAGAATTAGATTTTAGTACGGATGATTTAGAAAGTAAAGTTGAATCAATTTTACGTGAATTAAGAAATGTACTTAAAGAAACAATACCAGAAGGAGGTAATGATTTGTGTATTATTTTTTTTTTTTGAATGAAAAATTTTATTATTAGAAATGGAAATGTTTCTTAATTCGATTATGAGTTTAATTTTACTTGTACCAGAAGATAAAATTAATCGACCAATTTTAAATTTTTCGGAAGCTATTATTAATGCTAATTTACCAGAAAAATATGGACCAATGAAACTTCGCGTGTAAATTAGAAATTAATTTTTTATGTTTATACAAAAAAAAAACTAGAAAAGATTGTTTTTTTTATAGATTAACAAATTTAATTTATGTTGTACCAGAAGGTAGTAATACGGATAAATATAGAATTCTCATTGACTTAATCAAATGTGCACGAAATCATCGATGTATTAATGCTGTTTCAGTTGGAATTAATCAGGTATTTTTATATGTAGATTGTATCAATTATTCAATTAACATTTTTGTATTGTCAAATATTGAGTACGGAAAATATCTAAGTTAAATATGAAAAATTGTTTTGAAGGATGAATACTCCTGAATTTCGGTATCGGGTATAGTTTAGAAGCAAATTTAATAGTTCAATATCTTCGCTACAACTAATATTAACTATAACTCTGAGTAGAAGGTCGATCTAATGCCGAGTTCTTGAGCTGCTCATTTGCAATAGTGACAGATGTTTTATACAAGTTATTCGAGACAAACAGCTATTAGTGATTTGTTTAGAATTGTTTCATGACTGATGATATCAAAGTTTATACACAATACTTTGTGTATAATAGATGTTGAACTTCGTAGTTACTCAGGTATACTGGTAATATTCATTTTTTTCGATCTCTGGAATTTATATAAGAAAATATTAACCTCCTTCATTACTGATAACTTTATTGAAGGAAAACAAAACAATTGTTTATTGGTACAAAAACATTACAGAATGTTTTTTCTATCTGATATTATTTTATTTTTCAATATAGCAAAATAAAACAGAAAAGGTACGTTAGATTAAATGGAATAATGCAAAATTTCTGCGTTAATTTCGTTTTTAGTATAGTGTGATAACAACTCGTGAAAATCTAATAGTTTTCTTGTTAGCGAAAGCAAAGTCTCTATCACAATGTTGTATAAAAAACATCCGACTCAAAATATTTGCTTGAAGGCTAAAAACTTTTAGAGAATATGTTTGAATGAAAAAGTTTTCTGCATGCATTAAGAAATTTATTTTTATTTTTCGTCTTTTATATTAGACGTTATGACAGAGTTCGAACCGGTCCGATTCCAAAAGTTTTTCAGACCGGTAAAAATCGGCCGGCTTGCCATATCATATTTAATCGGTTAAAGGAAATGGCTTTAAAACCATTCAGTTTCCTTTTCTTTGCTTCTATTTTAGAAAGCTTTAAAAGAAAATATCTATGAATCTTGAATTTTTTCACCTAAATTTTACTAAAAAAACCTTACGTTCCTCTCAGAACGATAGTTCAAACTCAAATCTAGTCTCTAACATACATCAGCTAGATAAATTGAGAAGTTCATCTCAAGTAACACAGTTTTTTTTTTATTGTGCTTTTTACAAAGCGAAATACAGTTCGATTAAAAAATAAAAAAAAGGTACAGACGAACAGAAAAAGATTAAATTGATAAATTTTGAATAATACTGTTTGATTAATTTTGATAAAATACATTTAAACTTGCTTTCGACATGTTTTATCAAAGAAAAATGGCATATTCGAAAAAAATTGTAAATCGGCACAGACCGGCCGGTCCCAACTCTGCGTTATGAGAAAAACTTCTTTCAGCTTTGTAGAAGAAATAATCAAATGTTTCCCAATGGCATCTATGGTTTTATAACTCAAACATTTCAATGCTATTAAAGAAGGTCACATCGTGCTGGTTAAACCCATACATAAGATATTTAAAGATTTTGATAGCCGATTACACGACATTTTTTAGGTATTTTGAATGAAATATTATTGTATAACTTTACTTTTTCTAACAAGTACTGAACTTTTGTATCATTTTTAAATTTTTTTCGTATTCATCGTTTTAATTCTTGAATATTTCTTTAATTATAGGTTAAAAAATGGGTCAAAGAATGGAAAGTATCAACTGAACAAGTACAAGAACTTTATCGTAATATGCATGAAGCATATGCAGCTACAGGAGATTCGTATGTATTATTAGTTTTTCTATATTAAAATTTATTTTGTTTTTAAATGATTTATTTAGTGCAAATGCATTACAACTTCTACTTGAATTACTTGGTACATATACAAAAGAAACTGCATCAAAAGCTCGTACAGATGCATTCAAGTATAATAAGAAATAATTTTATTTTTCATTGGAAATACTTTTTTTTTTGTTTTGTGTTTTACTATAGATGTATTATTAATAGTATTAATGATCCAAATGTTTTTATCATGGATCATTTACTTTTACTTGAACCAGTAAAAGTTCTTGAAGGTGAAAATATTCATAATGTAAAAATAAACAAAAATTTTTTTATTTAATTTTTTAAATGAACGTTTTTTTTTAGTTATTAAATATATTTGTTTCGGGTCGTTTACAAGATTATTTAGAATTTTATAGTAAACAAAAATCATTTATTGAATCATCAGGTAAATATATATATAAACAAAAAAAAAACATTCTTTTGTTTTTTTTTTGTAATTTAATATTTAGGTGTTAAACATGATCGAAATATTACAAAAATGCGTTTATTAACATTCCTTCAAAGTGCTGAAAATCAAAAAGAAATAACATTTGATACAATTGAAAAACAAATGCAAATAACAGCTGATGAAGTTGAATCATTTATTATTGAAGGTTACACAAAAAAAAAAAAATCTTATCTTCTAAAAATTTTTTTTTGTTTTTTAAGCTGTTCGAACGAAAATGATACGTTGTAAAATTGATCATCTTGCTCGTAAAGTTATTATCGATAGTACAGTTCAACGAACATTTACAAAACAACATTGGCAAGCATTAAAAGAAAAACTTGAATCATGGAAAACAAATTTAGCTATGATTAATACTAATCTTAGTACATTAATGGCAGCACAAGGAACAACAAAATAAAAAAAAAAACGACAAGAACTTTTGTTTGTTCTATTAATATTACAACAATATATCAAAACAAAATATATACATGAAAGATAGTTGTTGTTATTGTTGTTATTATTGTTTTTATTGTTAAACAACAAAAAAAAAGTCAACGACTATTTTTTGAATATAAAATAAAAACATAGCAAAAAGTTTTATCGTTTACAACAAATGTATTTCAATAATAATTTGCTTGAAATGATAACAATTTAAATATCCTATATAAAAATTAGAAAAAGCGATTTGATAATTACAAAATACTTGTACTAGATCTCAATAATATGAACTATCACTATTAGAAATAGTAGATCAATAATTAATTTGTGAATGTTACTATTCTTCTAGTGGCGTAACCAGGAAGTGGCCAGGTGAGGCTAAGCTCCTCCACCGTTAAAATCCTGGTTTTGCCACTACATTCTTCTTCGAATATTTTTCAAATACAAAATGGATAATGTTATAATTTAAAATAATAAATGAAAATGAATTTTTTCCAAATGTTAAATAGTTAGAATTATGGTAACTTCATTCAGATAAAACTTCGTGATTACTTGGCGATATTAGTAGAGAATATCTGATTTATGTCTTTTTGAGATATTCATATCTAAATTTAGTATAGATAATATTATTCTTCTATTGTTTTAGTTTTATATAGAATAAAAGTTAATTAAAACTATTTTTCCTTATGAGAAAAATAAAAACAACATGTCTTAAATGTAGTTTACTGTTCCCGTTTAATTATGTAGAAGATAATATATCACTTAGAATCAACCTTGATGCATGTTATTTGCTCGAAATAGACATTTACAGTTTTAAAAATACTAATTTTTAGTAATTTACATCTGCATGAATACTTGTGTTTATTTCAATGAGTTCCGAATTAATGTCTAGGCTCATACCAACATATCATCCATCTATACTAGTCAAACTTTCATACAAAATTATTAACTTTAATAATAACCTTGTCTTACGTCTATTTAGTTATATGAAAAAAATAAATATTGCAATTATTTAATCAAATTCGTTTTTACTGATAGTCTGAAATTAGAAACTTTCGTTGAGATTATACAAAAATATATATAAAGCTTTAGAGTAACATATATGGTTTTTCATAAAGTACAACAAGTTAGTTTATCTTGCAAACAGAAAATAATCTTTAACCGAATGTATTTTATATGAACTTTGAGTGCTTATGATGATTAGAGTCCTGCAACGGGGTCGGGTACCCGGCACCCGACCGGACCCGAAACTGTGGCCCGGGTACAAACTTGCCGGGTCGGTTCGGGTGCCGGGTATAAAAAAAATGCCGGGTCGGGTGCAGGATTTGAGCATACCCGGTACCCGACCGGTAGTCGATGACATCTTAACAAGTAAAAGTATGTTACACTCTAGGATAGAGTCCTGCAACGGGGCCGGATACCCGGCACCCGATCGGACCCGGAACTGTGGTCCGGGTACAAATTGTTACTTGATGAAATTAAAATAATAGTATATTTTGCCATATGAAATAAAAGTTTGAAAAGTGAATATAATTTTGACAATAACAATCAAGTGCTGACTATTTCAAGGCTGGGCCGGGTCCGGTCGGGTACCGGGTAGAGCTATCCGGGTCCGGTTCGGTTCCGGGTGGAAGATGACCGGGTCCGGTCGGATTCCGGGTTTGAAAAAAATGAGCCGGGCCGGGTCCGGGTGCGAAAAGTAGTACCCGTGCAGGACTCTAATGATGATCTTTCAAATGACATTTTCTTTTGTTATAATAAAAAATACAATTATTAAGAATATAATGATAAATTTTTTGAAATCAACCATAATAAAGGTTTCTAATAATAAATAATGATATTTTTCACACTTTTTCTTGATGTAGAGTGCTAAAATTTTTATCATATATATACATCTAATCAAGATCGTTTATCTGTGACAGTTTCAGTCTTCCAGTTATAACTCATAATGAAATACATAAACTTTTGCATTATTTTGTGAAATTAACATAAAAATTGTGTACTAAAACTTACGTATTTCACCAGTAGTTATAACTAGAGGGCTAAAACTTTCACAAATAAAAGATCTTAATTAGATATATATATATATATGATAAAATTTTTAGCACTCTACATCAAGAAAAATTATGAAAAATATCATTACTTATTATTAGAAACCTTTATTATGGTTGATTTCAAAAAATTTATCATTATATTTTTAACACTTGTATTTTTATTATAACAAAAAAAGATTTCATTTGAAAAGTTCGTCACAAGCACTCAAATTTCATATAAAATACATTCGGTTCGAGATTATTTTACTGTTTGTAAGATAAACAAACTTGTCGCACTTCTAATTATATCATCGTCTATTATCAAATTATTTAAAATAAAACATCATATTTATTAAATGTTTCGATTTGAATATATATATTCATTGAACTGTCAGATTATTCGTAATAATTTCTTGTTTTTTTTTTTTAATTGAAAACTTTGACATCATCATTGTGTGAAATTTTTCTTGTAATAAAAAGATTTCTTAGATAAGAAATTAGATCATAATTCTCTCTTATTTTCAATTGAAAAAAAATAAATGTGTAAATTAAACAGCTGTTTGTTTTTGTTTTCTTATATTGTCAATTTTCACACATATATTTCTTTTTTTTTTGATAACATAAATATTCATTCGTCTCGCTTGTGAATTCGTCTATTATAGACAAAGATATATTTCTTCTATTCGTCTATTTGTTGTTTTTTTTTTTTCAAATGACTTAATTCTTTTGTACATATATATATAAAGAGAGAAAAACACAATTACGTATTCATTTTCATTCTTTATCCATAGACAATATCTTTTGTTAAAAAATTAAATATCATGCGAGACATTAATATTTCAACAAAAACAAATGAAAATGATCTTAATGAAAAAAATATATCAATTGTAAGTTGTTTTTTTTTTTTTTAATCATTTAAAATTAATTATAAAGAATAAATATATAAATAATTTTTATCCTTAATTTTTTAATTAAGGATGAACCATTATTACGTGATAATCCATCACGTTATGTTTTATTTCCTATAAAATATCATAATATATGGAAATTTTATAAACGTGCATTAGCATCAATATGGACATGTGAAGAAGTTGATTTAGCTAATGATATGAATGATTGGTTACGTCTTACAACTGATGAACAATATTTTATTAAACATGTATTAGCTTTTTTTGCTGCTAGTGATGGTATTGTTGGTGAAAATTTGGTATTAAAAAAAAGAATTTAAATCATCAAAGATTAAAAAAAAACATTTTATTTTTAATATTTAGGTAGAAAAATTTTCATCAGAAGTACAAATTCCTGAAGCACGTTGTTTTTATGGTTTTCAAATAACAATTGAAAATATTCATTCAGAAATGTATAGTTTACTTATTGATACATATATTAAAGATCCACGTGAACGGTATAAGAAAAAAAATTTTGCAAATAATTTGAATATATTTTCATTTTTATAGAGATATTTTATTTAATGCTATATCAACATTACCTTATGTAAAAAAGAAAGCTGATTGGGCTATTCGTTGGATAAATGAAAAAACTCCATTTGCTGAACGTTTAGTTGCATTTGCTTGTGTTGAAGGAATTTTTTTCAGTGGTTCATTTGCAGCTATTTTTTGGTTACGTGAACGTGGTATTATGCCTGGTCTTACATTTAGTAATGAATTAATTAGTCGTGATGAGGTTAGTCAAAAAAAATTAATACTAAAACTTTTTTTTTTTTGGTGTATCGCACGGATTTAATTACATTTTTGTAAGAACGATTTTAGTTTGACTTCTTATTGTCGAACGTAAAATTAAATCACTCTAATAGCCGAATGGCTATGTTCTATATGATTTTCTAAGGATTGAATCGTCAATTATATTAATTTTGAAAATTTTTTTATTAGGGTTTGCATACAGATTTTGCTTGTTTATTATTTGAATATATTGTTCATAAACCAAGTGTTGAACGTATTGAAGAAATTCTTCGTGAGGCTGTTAATATTGAAATTGAATTTCTTACTGATGCTTTACCATGTTCACTTATTGGAATGAATGCATCAGCAATGGCACAATATATTAAATTTGTTGCTGATCGTTTATTAGTTGAACTTGGTTGTACAAAAGTAAATTAAGAAAAATTTTTTTATTAATCTATTTTTTTATTAAATAGATTTATCATTGTGATTGTCCATTTGATTTTATGCATAATATATCAATAACTGGTAAAACAAATTTTTTTGAAAAACGTGTTGGTGATTATCAACGTGCTGGTGTTATGGCTGCAACAAATGAACATAAATTAACACTTGATGCTGATTTTTAATTTGAATTTTTTTTTGATTTTCTCAATCAAATTAATTCAATTTTTGCGGTGTATAAATTTCTTTTTTTCTTCTGTCTATAGATGTTTGTCTCTGTAATGTATATTTTCTATCGTTCATACTTTGTATGTTGTATGTTTAACAACTTTAACGAATGTAAAATATGTTCAATGAAATAAAGAGTAGAATTACTAATATATATTGATAGTATTTGAAACAATAAGAAGAAAATGTTTTGACAAGTGATTCTATGATATTAATTACATTCTGAGTAGAATTGACTGTTGTATGAAAGTTTCGTCTGTGTCTAATTTTTGAAGTACGGACAATGTGAACTTTTGTCCTGAAGCCTTTCGATCGGAATAGTTTTTATAAATGTTATATATTGACAAGGGAGGAAAAAGCGGAAATGCTGTACTTCGAGACTATGTCAAAACTGTGCATCATATCTGTTTAGCTATTTCAAGTCTTCTATCGATCTGTATTATGATATATTAGTCGGAGTTCAGCCTGCGCAAGTCTATCTGACATAGAGAGCTGCAGGTCCATGTTTTTTTGGAGCCCGACCCGGCCCCCAGAAAAGCTAAATTTTCAGACCTGGACCCGGCTGAGTCTAGACCCGATCCTTTTTTCACCAATATTTGGCACCCTATGTGTACATGAACAGAAATGGGAACACAATTTTAGCTCTTTATTGGCGACTTTAAAGGTAAAATGAGTGTAAAATTATTTCTGACTGTTTCTTTTTCAATTTTGTAGAATTCAATTGTTATTGTTATATATTTCCATTCATAACTTAATGCAGACCGGGTCTGACTTTTCTCTTAGGCTTAGACCCGGACCCGGTTGGGCCCGGGCCCGGGTCTGGATGGACCCGCAGCTCTCTAATCTGACAATAAAGCCCAAAATATTTCATCGTACTCCTACTTTGGAAATACAATGAAGTATTTGGGATTTAGGGTGCGGGTGACTTAGGTAAGCTGGACTCTGGCTAATATACACTTGAAATAGTTAAACAGATCTGATGCATCATTATGGTTTTGTCTGGAAGTACAGCATTTTCGCTTTCATCCCCTTTGTATATTGATCATCTATGTGATGCGAGCTGGACAATTGTTGTTAATAAACTATCAGTATAATGTGCTCAATACCAACAGTATAGATTTAACTTTTGTTAATTAAATTAAACACAATAAATATTTACTACGATGGCATAAAAATCAATAATTAACACTGAGAGGTTCGTATATAGACTAAATCAATGAAAACGAAACATTCACTCGTTATATTTAAATGTCATTCTCTATCAGTATTGGTTTTTTTGAGTGAATTGTGTTTGCATAGGGCTTATGTAAAATTGTCTGTTCATTCACATAGTTATTAATTAATTAATTAAAAACTAATTAGTGAATATTTCGAGAATCGAATGAAAAAAGAATTTGAAAGCTTCAGTATAGGCTCTCATGTATGAACCGCATATATGGTAAAATTTTCAGCGCGTTCAGACTTCAAAAAAATCAACCTTTCACAACCTTTAGACAGTGCTGACGACGAAAATATTTGTCTTAGTATTATTCTAGGGACTCGTATCATTAACCTGATCCTCTTTGAATATGATTGCGAACTTTTCAGTTCGTTACGAGAACATTTGATCGGTAGTCAAGTCGTACTCAGTCACATCACTAACACTGAATAGATTTTGTTTCTTTTTTTTTTTTTTGAAAAGTCTAGACATGCTCGAAGTAATTTTACACCAGGATTCCGTAGCCTTAAGAATCATATCTAGTATCACATATTAAGTTTTCGTCAATTGTGCAACACTTAAAAATTTTTAAAAATCAAAGTATATCAAATGACAATTCAATTCCTTTTTGATATCACGTCGTTAACGATCGTTTTTCGTTAATAAAACTCTAGAATGTTGATTTTTTCATAGTATCTAGAAGCAAATAGACACTCGCACAACATGCAAATATCACACTTCGACTAGCTGATAATTCCGAGATATGTATACTCCAATTTTCGATGTCACGTCGCTAACGAATGATTTAGCCCATATATATTTATTTACGCATGTACATAGACATCACCTGCTGTTTGTCTTGAAGGTTAGATAAGAATCTTTTAATCGACAATAATAAAAAAAAAAAAGAAGAAGAACTCTAGATTTACTTTAAAATAATACAAAGAATAACTATCGAATAATGACGAAAGATAAGCAAAATCAAAAAAGAAAAACCAACAATGGCAAGAGTAACAATTCATATACCATCATGAACAATGTAATTTGTATTCCAAAAAAAAAACTCAAGTTTCTTTATCGATATATATATTTTAAGAAAATTTCAAATGATTCGTAATATCAATATTTGTTAGATATCTTTTATATCATTCGTCCACGTACGAAAAAAAAAAAATAAAAACATTAATCATACTTACTAACCGATTTTAATCTTTTTTTTTTTGTTTTTTCTTTTTATTCCATCTTTTTAAACCGATCGATCGTCTCAAAAAATAAGAACACCTGCGTTTTATTTTCATTTTGTTTCAAATTACACAACTACATTGAAAACATGAGCAACTTAATCATCTATCTTTTTATTTTATTTTTTACATTAGCAATTAATGTTAATTGTAAAATACCTAGAGAATGTGAATTAGCACCTGAAACAGGTCCATGTCGTGGAATGTTTCCATCATTTTATTATAATCCATCAACAAAACAATGTGAAAGTTTTATTTATGGCGGTTGTCAAGGTAGATTCAAAAATGATTTTTAAATTTGAGATTAAAAAAAAAATAAAATTTTTTAATTTTAGGAAATGCAAATCGTTTTGAAACTAAAAAAGATTGTCATGCACAATGTAGTGAAAATAATCATGAAAATGAAACAATACATCAAGATGAATAAAATTCTGATTGTTTTTGTTTTTATTTTTTGTCTTTATTATATTCGATCTTATTAATATCAATTAATAAAATAAAAAGAAAGTTTTAACCAATAGAGGTCACTAACATATAGTTTTCTATAAAAAAACAATTCTTACTATTGATTGGTTAAAAATAAGTATTAGTAAAGTTTTTTTTTTTCATATACATGTAAGTTTACTTCATCGTTTCATCATTATTTGAATCTGTATACGTAATTAATAAAATTATTTCTATATAAATAATGAATTATTAATATTAGTGAGTACATATTTCTAATATTTATTATTGATTATTCGTTTTTTTTGTTTTGTAATTGTTGTTTTGTAGAAATATAAATTAATTATGCCAGAAGAACCAATTCCATCATATACAATAAAAGATGTTTGGGCACATAATGTTGAAGAAGAATTTCGTGCTATAAGAAAATTAATTATTAAATATCCATATGTTGCTATGGTAAGATTTCAAACAATAAATATTTATTCTACTTTTTTTTTGTTTTTAGGATACGGAATTTCCTGGTATTGTTGTTCGACCATTAGGTGAATTTAAAACAACAGCAGAATATCAATATCAATGTTTAAAATTAAATGTTGATTTTTTAAAAATTATTCAATTAGGTTTAACATTTATGGATAGTCAAGGAAAAAGTCCACCAGGTGTTTGTTCATATCAATTTAATTTTAATTTTAATTTAGCGTAAGTATTTTTTTTTTCGCTATCAAAAATGATCGATGTTTTTCTTTTAACAATTTGAATATATTTTCAATATAGAATGGATATGTATGCTCAAGATTCTATTGAACTTTTACAAAAATCTGGTATACAATTTAAAAAACATGAAGAAGAAGGTATTGATCCACATTTATTTGCTGAATTATTAACAACATCAGGTGTTGTCTTTATGGAAAATGTTACATGGCTTTCATTTCATGCGTATGTATTTTATTTAATAATAAGAATATATTTTTTGTATGATATTAAACAAATAGTATAAATTCAAAAAAAAAAAAATGATATTTTATAGATAAAATAATAATGAAAAAAAAAAATTTCTAATAAATTGTATATTATAGTTTTCTATTATTTATTTATTTTATATTAGTGGTTATGATTTTGGTTATTTATTAAAAATGCTTACAGGAAAATTATTACCGGATACAGAAAGTGAATTTTTTGAATTATTAAAAATATTTTTTCCAACTATATATGATGTTAAATATTTAATGAAAAGTTGTAAAAATTTAAAAGGTGGTCTTGAAGAAGTGGCTAAACAACTTGAAGTAAAATATTTTGATGTTTTTTTTTTGTTATTATTATTTGATTGTTAATTATAGATTGAACGTATTGGTCCACAACATCAAGCTGGTAGTGATAGTTTAATGACTGGTTTAGCTTTTTTTAAAATGAAAGAATTATTTTTTGAAGATTCAATTGATGAAGGAAAATATTCAGGACATTTATATGGTCTTGGACATTCAGCATTTCCAGCTGGTGGATTTGTTTATGAAAATGAACCTGTAAATGTTGTTGAAAATGAAAGTCCGTAAAAAATTTTGCATCATATGTTTTTTGTTCATTTCGTTAGTGTTATGTGTGTGTGTGTGTGTGTCATTTTTAACTGTTCCTTTTTTTTTTTTTTGCATTGATTTGATGTTATGTGGTGTCATTTGTATAGAAGAGCCAAGAAAGATCGAAATCATAGAAGGAAAAATAATTCATACAAACATAATAATAAGAAAAAAAAAACAAAATTCTGTTTTTCTTATTATTTATTTTTAGTGATAATATAATTAGCAAATTTTGAGAATAGTCTAATTGATAAATAATTATTCTCGAGTGAGAATATGATGATTACATATGTTATAGTTTAAAAGTTTTTGTGCAAGTTTCATGTTTTCGTTAAGAATCTTAGTTTTCTTGAGGAAATGCAATTATGTATCTGTGAGAATGTTTCTATTTCTATGGTTTTCTTGTTTTACTATGAGTAGTATAATAGCTGAAACTTGAATTTAATGAGACAAAATCAATTAGAAATATTGACTATCAAACTACTATTCGAATGAGTATAGATATTTGTCTGAAAATCACATAACATATTCACCTGTTGAAATGCTTTCTTTCTATATTTTTTCACATATGTTAAAAGATTCTTTAGTACTTCAGTGATAAATAAGTTGTCATTGAAAACTTCAAATCGTCAAAATTATTAAAGATTTTAACACACTGGTATTCGAATTTTACTTAATATATATGTTCAATCTTCAAATATCATGTATCATTAAAATAATCAGTAGTTTTACTGGAGTTTGTGTCTTGCCGATATTAAGAGGAGTAGAGTTTGTCATTTTACTGGCCTAAATTTTATTTTATGTTTTTGCCCTTGAAGGATATATGTTATAATGCATCGATTATAGGAAATTGCAATTGTTCAGGTGAAGAATATAAGAACATTGACAAGTGTGGAAAATATCCACATCTTTCATTTAGGATTTTCCCAGCATCACCTATTGGAATTTTCCCAACTTGTTCTTATATACATATTCGTATCCGTTCTATCTTATTTGTAGTCAGATATTGCATTTCTAATCTTTCTCTCTAACGATTCTTCCGTTTGTCATCATAATCAAGATATCAGTAATAAATTGAATTCACAAGCACCTAAGATTTACAGCAATCAAAGTGTGTGAACATCTCGCTGACTATGCAGGTGATACTGTAACTGTTCACACTTCCAGAAAATTAGAACAGTTTAATTTTATTCGATGTGAAGACATGAAGCTGACATGGTCAATAGATCCACAAATTTGTCTCTTCGTTCTAAGAATTGTGTTGTGTTTGCTCAGATAGTAGTCAGTAGCAATTACATGTGGCTCTCTATTTACTGACTCGACTTCCATCGTTGTTTTATTCTTATAACTCGTTTCTCAATATTCTTTTTGATTGATAAAATATACTGTGATTTATTATTCAAATATCTTGAAAATGCTCATTCTTAACAAGGATAAACTAAAGTAGAAATCAGCAAAAAGATGGATTTCGACTAAAATTCAATCAAACGTTGAGAAAATAAAACTATTGGCAATTGAGAACACTCTTTTCAGTAATGTACTCTGCTTGAAATTTAGATGCTTTCATTCTTTACGTCTTTTTACACTAAACACAACTAGCATACAACTGATTCATATACTTTCTAAACCTATGAAGAAATATTTTTCTAAAGTCCCTTTCAGATCGATGATTTCATGTTCATAGTATTCCATAAGAGTGCTTGCGTGTCGTACAGACATTGAATTACGTTCAGCATATCAAAAGGTTTGTCTCATATGTCATCGTTTGGTTAGTACATTATATGTCATTAGATAGAGAACAAAGAGTTTTGTAGAAAACATTGATGAAGCATAAAGCTGTAAGAAGAAGTATGATATGAAGGACAAAAGACAATGCTTTCCAATTGCCGATTATCAAGTCAATTATATTTCAGAGTGCACTGTTGATCTTCACAGAAAACGATTGAGTTCATCTTCATTCATAAGCCATACTGTTTTATTCACATTTTCAATACCGAGCATACCCACTAGGGCATTGTACGCTTCTAATGGAGCAGGTTCACCATCAACACCCCACATTTCCTCCATATCTGCTATGTTACCAGACCAGAAAGGAACATGATGAAGAATTTCTATACCAAAATGCTGACGTGAGAAGGCATTGTACATTTTTGTGTTTAGGATATGATGATGCCATGCTTTGTCAACCATTGGCGATGGTGCACCCATTCCTTTATTATTGTTTTTGAGAAGTGTGTAAAAATGTTCCAATTCGACAATGGTGTTAAATGTATCTTCACGATTCATGTGCTCTTTGATTTGCAAACGTTCAGCAAGATAAAGTACCTCTGTATTTGAAAGTTGAACTTCATTCAACATTAATGATGGTGATAGTTCATCGTGTGCTATTATCATTATAATGAATACGACCACTACGAAGGTCCAGAAAAAAATATATTGGAG